>PVJH01048750.1:0-10627 GCA_004026705.1 Nesogale talazaci
GCATCTCCATCCGACGGCGGCGGGCTTCAGGTAGGATTCTTTCTTTCCCTCCATCTCCAAGGCAACCTAGTAGTTTCACTAGGATGGGTGTCACCCAGAATGGTAACTCCTGGCGTCCCTCACCCTAACTTCTTATCACTCTTTTTTTTTTTTTTTGGTGGCATCACGGCCCTGGTGGGAGTAGGAAAACTTTTAACCATAGAATGATTGATGCTGAAAACAACAACAACCCAGGGCAGTGATGCCACAAAAAAAAAAAAATTGATGCTGAATGTAGTTGTGGATTATTGTTAATGTAATTATTTTTTTTTTGATGTGACAGGCAACTTCTCTAAAGATTCCTGCTCTGGAAATCCTTTGAGGAGGTTCTATGTATTCTGCCCTACAGGGTGGCTCTGGGTTGACATCCATTTGATGGTCACGGGTTGGTGTGTCTGTTGAAGTGTTAAGGACACAAGATGGACAGTTTCAAAACTCCCAACCCCCCACTGATAGACGCTCCATTAACAGCCTCCTCTTAAAGAGAAAGCTCAGAGAAGTGCAATACTGTGCAGAACAGAGAACACAGCAGTTAGCCAGAAGTAGCTGCATCTGTGGGTGAGCCTCGCCGGGGGCAAGGTCTATGCCTGCACAAGAGTCCCCTATTCACTCGCTGAGGCCACTGTGGCGGTGAGGACCCGTCGCTCTGAAGAGGGGTCCCTGGCTGGGTTCCACTTTCTCCCCCTCTCCCCCTCCCCCAGGCCAGCAGCAAAGCCAGCTCACAGCGCGCCATGTGGCAGAAAGCAGAGTCGCTCTTTCTGTGCTACCTATTACTCTTCACCTGCAGCGGGGTGCAAGCAGGTAAAATTCAGGACTCACCAGGCGGCTGGGGGTGACGGGGCGCGAGGGAGCGATCGGGGGATGGAGCTAAGAGGGCCGGAGACTGGGGCAGTTTCACGATCTCTGGCGTGCTGGACACGCACGTGTGCCTAGACAGCACGTGGTTGCTGTAACCAGCGTGCCAGGTTCGAATCTCTACTCGGTCATTTGTTTTTTCATTTTCTGAAACATTTTCATTGCCACCTATGCTGGGGGGGGAGGGGGGCGGGGGGGGGGGAGGAGGCTTTCCCTTATTTGAGACGCTCCGTAATGGAAGGGTGGCGGCCCCCGAGCCCCAACCTCTCCCCTCTCAACTTCTGGGAGCGTGATCTTAACGCGGGCACGGAGGACGGTGCCCCCCTCCCCACGCCCGTCCCGTCCCGACCCCTTCCCTCCCACCCCACTTGGCTGGGTCGGCTCTCTCGCGACAGGAAAAAGAAAGAACTCAGATGACAGCGACTCAGGAAGCTGGGGCGCCTGGCCCTACCTGATCGGAGGAGGTGGGTCTGGGGGCGGGGCCGCTGGGGCCGCCGGGGCGGGGCGAGGGCGGGGCCGGCGGGGCGAGGGCGGGGCGAGGGCGGGGCCGGCGGGGCGGCGCGCGCTCACTGTCCTCTCCCCGCAGGGCTCTTCGCGGCCGCGTTGCCGGCGGCGCTGGGCTTCACCGCCGCGGGCATCACGGCGGGCTCGGTGGCCTCCTGGATGATGAGCACGTCCGCGGTGATGAGCGGCGGCGGCGTGCCCGCCGGGGGCGTGGTGGCCACGCTCCAGAGCGTGGGTGAGTTGGAGCCTGAGTCGGGGCGCCGGCGCCTTGCTCTGGCCAATTCGACCTATGAGTTTGGCCCTCTGAGTATCCCCATTGCACCCAGGGAAACCCTGAAACCCCAGGGCCTCCGTCCTTGACTGACCTTCTCACAAGGAGAAGTGCCAGAGCCCGCAGGCAAACAAGCTGTCTGACGTCACTAGCTTTGCGTATGGCGTCGAAGGCAGGGCTCACCAGGGCCGTGAACTCAAGACCCGTTAACATCACCGGCCTCGCTCATCACGTTGGGTGGTTAGGTGTGAGTTCATGAAACGTTTGACCAAATTTGGCAGGCTAATTTTTAAGTCGATCATTTGGCCTGATATTTATGATATTATAAATAGCCAAATGGCCCTTGAAGGAGAAAAAGCTCCCCAGCCCTGCCCCAAAGACTGGCATCCTGCTGGTGCTTTGACCAAGTCTTAGCCGGGGAGCCCATCTCAGGGTGGCCGTCATGAAGCTGCTGAATCTCAGAGCCCCAGTGAGAAAGCAGCAGGGAAGAGCACCCCAAATCCATCTCCCCCGAAAGGGGATGGATACAGAATGCTCCCCACCCCTCCCCTGCCTCTCTGCCACTGTCTCCTTTCCCTCCCTCCCTGCTTCCATCCTCCTTTCTTTACCCAAAGTTTTCATTCAACCCCCCCCTCCCCAACCAATCATCCTCTCTCAGTTGTGGACAAAACCCCCATAAACTGGCTCAGAGGAGGCCTGTGGGGACAGAGGCTTAGACCAGACCACAGCCCTGTTGTGCGGGTGGGCTGGGGGTGGAGAGTGGGCAGGTGGTGTGTGTGAAGGGGATGGACCAGGCCAAGAACACTCTGGCTATAAGATGGCCTGTGCACAGGGCTGTGCTCAGGCTTGTTGGTGAGCCTCCCACCACCCCACGGTGGGGTCTCTGCTGTGGTGGCTGCTATTGGCACGCTTGGTAACTCTGGGTGCTCATTCATGGTAGAGCTGAAGGGCAGGCAGCTCAGCAGAATGAACCATCCATTAGGTCTTTCCCCTCTGCCGACAACCAGCTCTGATTTGAGATGGCAAGTGAGTGAGAGACTGAGATCTGGAAACTGCAGTCCCTTCCCCCTGGGGGTCTTGTCAGATGCGACCCATGGGTTCCAGCCATGAGGATTTTCTGAGGCCAGTGACCCTTCTGTGCTTGCTTTACAGGTGCTACCAGTATGGGCAGTGCCATCCTGGGCAACATTGGTGCCTTTCTGGGCTACGGGGTCTATAAAACCGTCGACAGTGGGGACCAGAAGGAGGAGGAGTAACCCCACAGCAGAGGGGAAGCCCCCTTCTCGATCCTCAAGGATGTAGCTGAGGAAAGAAAATAAATCATGCTAAGAAAAAAAAACACTTTGTCTTTCGGTGAATCCCCCTGGCTAGGAGATGACCCAACAAGATCTGGCTCTGGTCAGCTGCACTCTCCCTCCCCCGCTTCACTTTCCCCTGAAGCTTGTCTGAGTCTTCGCACCTGTGGTTCTCTTTGTCTGGAATGCCCTTCGGAGCCCCACCCTCAACACCAAACTCACGGCTATGGGGCTAATTCTGACTCATCGTGACCCCATAGGGGGGTAGAGAACTGCCCTGGATGGAGGTTTCTGAGACGGCAGCTTTTTTTTTTTTTTGGCCGGGGGAGGGGGGGGGACGGGGGCAATCACTGCTCTCTGGTGGTGGGAGTAGGAGGCCCAGCCCCACTGCTGGAATTGAACCTCCGTCCCAGTGGGCCGCAGTCCGGAGCACAACCACTACGCCACCGGGGCTCAGCCAGACAGCAGCTTTTTACAGGAGTCCAATGCCTCCTCTTGCCCCTATGGGGGTACTGGTGGTTTCCAGCCACTAACCTGGTGGCACGCAACTCAATGTGCCACCAGAGCTCCCAGTTACTTGGGAAACTCCCTTCCAAATCCAATCCAGACATGCCCTATTCTGAGCTGCCTCCCCAGAAGAGTCCCTGCTGCCCGTCACAGCAGGAGGGCTCAGGCTCCATTTCCCAGGGTGCCTGGGGGGCAGAGCTCCCGTTTGTTCTCGCTCCCAGCTGCTTCTCTGATTAGGCAGAGACAGAGAAACCAACTCTCCATGATCTGAAAAGCCGCCAGAGGAATCTCTCTAAGATGGGGGGTACAGAGCCAGCTCCCCTTTGTCTTAGGGACCTGGTGTGACCGCCAGCAATCCTCTTCCTGGGAGAGCTCTGCGGACTGGCACGTTAGTGCCCTTAGGCTTTGATGGGAAGGGAAGGATGACCCCCCCAGCCCTGTCTGGGACATTTGAGCTTTGGAAGTTTCAGTACAGGGGTCTGGGGTACCCAGACCAGGGCAGGGGAAGCCCCAGAAATCCAATAACACTGAAGGTGGGGTGAACCCAGCACTGAGAGAGAGGGATTGTGCTGGATATACAGCTTCCTCAGTACTAGCCCAGCCCTCCTGGGGAGCCCTGCGCCTTGGAAAATGCATGAACTACAAACGCTGGTTACAAAAGGACTATAGCTTGGTCCTCCACCCGTCTGCTCTCTCTCTCTCTCTCTCTCTCTCTCTCTCTCTCTCACACACACACACACACACACACACCACGCACATCCAACCAACCTTTCTTAGAATGTAGAAATTCCTCTGCAGTGAAGTGTCGGTTTCCTAAGGTTCCATTCCTCGTTCTAATGTCAGTTGCTTGCCATAGCTAATAGCTTGCCCCCGAGCCCCAGAGAAGTGGTTTGTAACAAAGGTGCCCATGGGGACACTGATCCCCAAACCCTATCTCTGTGGCTGTGTCCTAGAGCAGAAGCTGGGGCTGAGCCCCCCACATGATGCTCCCTCACCAGCCAAGACCACGCAGATTGCAGCTTTGGCCAGGCTGTCCAAAGACAGGCAGTCAGCGCGGATTTCAGCCCGCAGACAGCCCGAGTCTCCATCGTCGCATCTCATGCTCCTTTCACCCCTGGCTGTCTAGCAGGTCCCCATCTCAGGGAGATACATGTGTGACACTATCTAGTGCGTCTCTTAGCCCCAGTTCTGCACACATACTTGGCCGGCAGTAGGTGTTTAGTATATAAGGGGACATCAAAAATGTCATGCATGGGCTGCTGAGCCCCGGTTGGCAGAGTGGTTTTGCGCGGGACTGCGGCCCACTGGGCTGGTCGTTCAAATCCAGCAGCAGCTCTCCGGGAGCAAGGCTGGGCCTCCTACTCCCACCAGAGAGCAGTGATGCCAAAAAAAAAAAAATTTCATGGTCAAACAGAATGACAAGTTCATGGAATTTTTTGCACAAACTTGTTGACGCTCCCGCCTATGTGAGAGTTGAGCGCAAAGTCAACCCCCTTCACTCCCATCTGCCTGTCCCTTCTCTCTCCCCACGCCCCAATCATCATGGGACTAAGGCCTAAGGCCCCTTTGCCCACCCAGGATGCCCACTCCAACCCCCTGCCTTTGAGCTAATGGCTGTCATCTTCATGGAAGTTGACCACCCCACCTTCCTCCTGTGGAGGGGCCGGTGAGTTTGAATATAATTTGCAGTTAGCAGCTGCATGCTTTCAGCACTGTGCCCCCTACCCCCGCCATTGGTATCAGGTCAGTTCTGATGCCTAGTAACCTGTGTGTAACAGAACGAAACTCTGCCCGGCTCGGTGTCACCCTTACAATCCTGGGGTGGCGCAATCAGTTAAGCATGCTACTATTAGCTTGTTCCTAGATTGGTCTCTCAAACCCACCCAGAGATGCCTCAGAGTGCAGGCCTGGCCGTGCGCTGTTGAAAGGGTCCCACCGGGGAGCAGTTCTGCTCCGCATATCCAGGCTGCTGGCGTCACGAGGGCCCCGCATGGCCCAGAAGCATGGATCTTGGAATTTTCTTCCCTTGAGCATCAAGGCTGGAGAGAGGTGGCTATGCCCTCGGGGCTTGGGATCTGAGGCCCCAGCAAGTCTCCAGATGCTTGATGCGGGAAGACTGACCTCTCTTTGGGCCTGTGCGGGATGACGCCTGGCCTGTTTCTACGGCCCTTTAAGGGGCCCCTCTGCCCCCGGGCACCCTGGTGGCAGTCCGCAGGTCAAAACCACTAGCAGGTCTTCAGGAGAAAAAGGAGGCGTTCTGCCCCGACAAAGACCCCCACGGGGCAGCCGCACTTTGTCCTGTAGGGTCCTGGGAGTCCTGGTCAACTTCGTGGCAGTGAGAGACAGTCCACGCACTGTGCAGGCACTGGGCAGAGAAGAGACCCAGTTCCTACCCACTCCGGGCTCAGTGCCCCGACCAGGAGCCTTCCCGGACCATGTCATCCGGCCAATAGAGCAGGAGGCAGCGAGGTGCACAGTTCAGGCACCCGATGCTCCCAGGACTTCCAGAGACGCAGAGCTGAGTCTGGGCTCTGGCAGGCAGGCGCCCCTCTCGGAGCCCCAGCGTCCCCACCTGCAAATGGAGGAGGCGGGCTGCACAAGTCGCCAGGTCCATGCTGCTCTAACCGGAGCTCTGAATTCCCTCCGAGTGTCAGATCCTGGCCCTCTGAGGCTGCGTTTTATTTTTGGATACAGCCCAAAGCCATCTTGTGGTGCCAAGTGGGGTGACGAAGGTGGGTGACGGTGCTGGGCGATGCCCTGTTTGGTCACAAAGGAGGGTGACTGCAGCTAGCAGGCTGGCTCTTCAGCCTGGGGCCACACCCTAAGAGGAGGACAAAATAGATCCTGCCCCGGGGGCTGACTGGTTCTAAAACCTCGAGGTCCTCGCCGTATCTCTGGGCCTCAGTTTTCCTGCCTGTTGAATGGGGGAGGAGAGGAGGTGGAGCTCACCCAGACTTAGAATATCATTCTGGAATGTTCCATGTAGAGGTCTTTCTCTGGTGGCACCGTGGGTTAGGCATTAGGCTCACTGCCAAGTTGGCAGTTCACTCCCAGGAGGCCGTCAGTTCCTGTACAGACCCCAGCAGGGTCACCAGGAGTCAGCGTCCACGCGACGGCCGTGGCTTTGGTTTGGAACTGGGTTTTCCTTAATAAACGCCTCTCCTTATCTAGGGATCTCCCGTATTCGTTTAGGATCTCTCCCTTCTCCTAACCTTGAAAGTCAACCCATTCCCTTTCCCCTGCAATGGCTCCCCTACCCCTGAATGTTATGTCCAAAGATGGCCACCTGGGGGCAGTCAAGGCTCACCCTGGAATCTTCTCCCTCCTGGAGGAGCCGCTACCATCCACAGCTCGCCTGCCTCCCTGGGGCGGTGGGGGTGGGCTTCTGAGACTGCGATGAATTCCACTGGGCCCCTGCTCTGCTGCAGAGGTTCCAGAAACTCTCGGGAGGGCCTCCATCCCTTCCAGACTTTCAGTCCTACAGCCTGGGGAACGCCGAGCTCCTGGGCCTGGCACTCGAAGCCCTCTGCGATCGGTTCCCATCTCGGTCTGTGTTCGCAGCCCTGCGCCACAGCCATCGAAAAAGAGATGAAGGAGAGAGGCCCTCACGCACACTTCTGAGCCAGCAGCAGAGGCCTGCTGGGGCCAGCTGGGAGAGGGCCTGGGTCAGAGTGGCTGGTGGGAACACAGACAGAGGATGCTTGTGGCTTCCTGTGAAGAGCTGAGAAGCCACTTCCTTTAAGCAGATGGCTTGGGGGAAGGGGTGGAAAAGTGGGGAGCTCTGGCTTCCGGACGTGGGGGGTGGGTCCCAGGAAGGCCAGATGGAGAGCCCCAAGAAGCCTTTTTTTCCCCCTCCCTCTGGGGTCTCCATGGAACAGGCAGTTCAGATAGGAAGTGTCACACTCTCCCCACACGAAGCCACCGAGAGGGAGGGAGGTAAAGGGACAGGCTACCAGTTAAGAAGGGTAGCATTGGTTAGGCCTAGAAGCAAGCCCAAGCACCCTCGTTCAGCTCCTCAGTCTGATAATCTCCCCAGAAACCCAAACACTTGGTCTGCATAATCCAGCCCACGCCTCCATCTCCAAACAGCACCTGCAGAGAGGGGTCCGGTGCCCACCAGCAGTTGGCAGGGGCCCACCAAGTCCTTAGCTGTGTGGAGATTAGCCTCGACAGAGACTTCCTCTCCATTCTCCCGAGATCTATTCACTGGATTGCTGAAGCCAGTATCAAGGGACATGCCCGGCCAGCTATGATGAATCATCACAAAACCCAACTGCATGTTTCCTGCTTTCTTTCTGTCTGTCCACATTGAGCTAGTCCCGCATGGTGCCCATCCCTCAGCCCCCCAGCCCCCACACTGCATCCATTGGAGGACAAGCCCCAGCCACGAGGCCAGAAACAGCAGGTCAGAGGTCAGGACAGGAAACCTTCTGAAACCAACCTGAGCAGAGAAGCCTGTGTTTGGTTTGGAGGCCACCACCCTTCTGTCCTGCCGTGTGATTCTGACTTGGTGTCTGTCCCTGTCTGGGTCTCTGTCTCATAACTCTCTGGTCAGTAGACAGTCCTTGCTTGCTTCTATCAAGGGGTGTGTGTGTGTGTGTGTGTGTCTTGGTGGAGAACAGTGTGTCTGCTGGAGGTTCCCTAGCTACAGATAGCAGTAGGATGGGATTAATGGTGGTGGTGAAGCCACAGGTGCTTGGGACAAACACATCAGTGAGCAAGAGTTCTTGGTGCACCAGCAGGGTTCATCTTCCACACCTGCAGACCAACAATATGGTCCAGTTGCTCTAACTAAACTGGTAGAGGGTCTTCCTTTTGTCACGGTCACACACTCATGCACTCACTCTCTTGACATCCACCAGTCCAAGACCATCCCTTCCCCTCGCTTTGTCCCACTTTGAGAAAGGGCACTTCCTGGCCATGGAGACACCTGCCCACAGGACTTCCCGATGGTGGCTGCTTCTTCCCTCTTCAGTCTTTGCTCAAATATTACCTCCTCCAAGAAGTCCTCCCTGACCATCAACTTTAAAGAAGCTTCTTTGTTTTTCACTTCAAGGTGGTTCCCAAACCCCTCTGTACTACGGAATTTGCCTACCTTTACACAAGCCCAGTGGCTAGGTCCTACCCTTAAAGAGTGAGATTTAGGCTGAGCCCCGGTGGCGTAGTGGTTGTGCGCGGGACTGCGGCCCCCTGGATTGGAGATTCGATTCCAGCTCCCAGGAGCAAAGGCTGGGCCTCCTACTCCCACCACCTGAGGGCAGTGATGCCTGAAAAGAAAAAATAAAGAGTGAGATTTAATCGGTCTGGAATAAGCCTGGACTTCGGACTTCAACACAAAACAAACAAACAAAGCATCTCCAGATAATCTTAATGTGAAATTAGTTTGGGACCCACTGTGCAATAGTACAATATCCAGTATTAAGTGTGTGCTTAAAACCTATTATTAACTGATATTTCCTTATTGTTTTGCTTGTTCATTTCCTCCACCAACGCACTAAACTGTCAGTTCTATGAGAGTAGAGGAACTGCTTGTTGTTTTCATGGCTGTGTACCCTACACACACACAGTGTCAACAACAATAACCATCGCTCTCGTGCACTGCTGTAGCCACCCTACACGAATGCAAGGTGCACAACTGGTCTCGTGAGCGGCATCACGGAAAACAGAGCAACGACTGAAGTTGTCAAGAATTGCAATGTTACCTGAGTCTACCACCCACACTCAGGGAAGCAGCAGTCAAAAATCAAAGGAGGTAATGATAGCCACACTCTTTTCAGTATGATTGAATTATTGAAAATACGACATGTGA
This sequence comes from Nesogale talazaci, assembly GCA_004026705.1. Lineage (NCBI taxonomy): Eukaryota > Metazoa > Chordata > Mammalia > Afrosoricida > Tenrecidae > Nesogale > Nesogale talazaci. Next base: position 9,281 of record PVJH01048750.1, read on the forward strand.
TTGGTACATCAACAAAAGTGTCAGTGAGAAATCAGGGAAGGCATTGCATTCGGCCAAACTGCCATTTGAATATTTTATTTGCGTATTTTCTCTTTTTTAAAGCAAAGGTGTGGGCTGAGCCCCGGTGGCGTAGTGGTTGAGTGCAGGACTTCAGTCCACAGGGTGGGCGGTTCAAATCCAGCAGCAGCTCTCCAGGAGCAAGGCTGGGCCTCCTCCTCCCACCAGGGGAGAGTGATGCCCACACAGAGAAAAAAATAAAGCAAAGGTGTTACCTTGAAGTCTAAGGTGGGCCTGTACCAAGCCATGGTATCGTCAATCTTGTAATATATGCATGCATGCCATCTTGTATGCATGTGCAAGCTGGATGAGGGCAGTTGGGTGATAATGGGATAATGGGTGATAATGGGATCCTCTTATTACAGAGGGAGAAATCAAGGCATGCGTGCACGTGTGCATATACACACACACACAGCCACTTGCCAGGCACTTGATTCTCACCGATGGCAACCCCTGTGCGCGACAGACAGGAACTGTGCTTTGTAGAGTTTTCAAGGCAATGTCCTTGAGAAGTAGATTGCCAGGCCTTTCTTCTGAGGGCTCTCTAGGTGGGTTCAAGCTGCCAACCTTTGGAGTGCTTACCATCCTTAATCAAGACTGCCTCTGAAGAAGAGGACCTGATACCCAGACGGGATTCCATACACAATTGTCGGATGGATGGATAACTTCATCCTACCCTCTCTCTGCTCCCACATTCGTCACCCTTTAGAGTATATTTTCCGCCCAAATCGGCTCACATCTTTACACCCACGTGACCCCCTTCATCTAGCTCATCCCTCCCTTCCTTCAATTTGAAGGTGCCTCGTGCTCCTCCTCACAGGTCTCCCTGGGTCCACGTCTTGCCTCGCTGCATAAAACCAGTAAGATCTTGAAACAGATTAGATCAAGCGACAGACACCTCTGTTTAACAGATACCCTGCCAGTGGTTGCTCAAAACCGTTTGGCCCCTATTTCCTATCATGCTCTTCAAGGTCCTGCTCCCTCAAATAAACTGCTCCCCCAAAGCCCCAGGGCCTTATCTCCCCTTGCTTCCCCTCCCCAGTTCTTTCAGGTTTCCGGCCTCCTCTCCCTTCCCAGAGTTCCCCAGGGGCCTTCCAACCTCAGTATCTTTGCCCAAACTGTTCTGCTTGAAACCTTCGACTCAACTACTTCTTCAGACACCAGAGTCCCCAAATGGAGTTGGGCAGCCATATGTTAGCTCCCTAGAATAGACCACGATTACAAGGAAAACAGGATGTTCCGTGTCAAGACTTCTCTAGCATCTGGGCTCCCTGAGGACAAACTCGGGGA
>PVJH01048751.1:0-10625 GCA_004026705.1 Nesogale talazaci
GGCTTCTCCTCCGGCTCCTCTATTCTCCAGGAATCAGGATCAGTCAGCATTCTGTCATCTCATCTTGTCAGTAGTTGTCTCTCAGAGACGGAGTCAAGACTCTCTTCTCCAATTGGGAAATACAGTGAGACTTCCCAGAATTCCCAGGAGAAAGCCATGCCCACACAGAGGTCTCATTGGCTATCTCCAGATTGACAGACTAGACTCCACCCCTAGACTCCCAATCATGAAATTGACACACGAGGACATGACTGCCACAGGCTCTTATTTCCTTAAAGTTTATCACTAGCTCAAATGAAATTTCTATTCCCTGTTGTTTTTGGTATTGCCATACCACTTTCTATAAAAGCTGTATACATTAACGTACCCACCAGCGGTGTATGAGAGTTCCCATAACTCAGCACCCACTCCAGCATTTGTTGTTGGAAAATATTATGAATTGAAATAAAGGTTGACGGGCTGAGCCCCGGTGGCATAGTGGTTGTGCGCAGGACTGCGGCCCACAGGGATGGAGGTTCAATTCCAGCAGTGGGGCTGGGCCTCCTACTCCCACCACTGGAGAGCAGTGATGTCCCCCCTCCACCCCCCCCCAAAAAAAAAGAAAGAAAGAAAATTTGACCTTGATGTGACATAGAAAAGAGGTAATCTTGCCTGCTGGTGTCTAATGGCTCAGCATCTGTTATCAGCTCTCCTTTTCTGTACCCTGTATCAGGCAAATGCTGCTAACTAGGATTTCCAGAGGTTACACAGAGGTAGCCCAGACTGTTCACTGTGCAATAAGAAATGAAAGCACGTAAAGCACCTGAAGACATGTGGCTGGATCGTGGCAGAGAAAAGACTACATCCTACAGCCAAGTTCTCCTCATCATTCCACAATAACCATCTCCCTTAGTCAACCACACCCCCTATGTCCTCACCACCAGCTACATGATTGTTGGGGATCACTATGAAAAGCAAATACAGGGCTGAGCTCTGGTGGCGTAGTGGTTGTGCGCAGGACTGCAGCCCACTGGGACGGAGGTTCAATTCCAGCAGTGGGGCTGGGCCTCCTACTCCCACCACCGGAGAGCAGTGATGCCCCCCCAGAAAAGCAAATACAGGGCTTCTTAGTCACAGAGCAGAAAGACCGAGGGTCATTAAAGGGTCTCTATTAAAATAGAGCTTTTTGTCCCTTTCTTCTGTGATTTCTTTCTCGATTTGTCTAGTGTCTTTCTTTGCTTGATGTTCTAATTCAAGAAAAGGGTTTAATTTTCATGTATTAGCACAGATTTCACTGCTCATCTTTAGATTGTCCAGGTCACAGGCCTGTCTGGCCTCTGTCCTTGCGTCTATTCCTCCTAGGTGTCCAGGTCATCGAAACAGAGGATTCCTCCCATCACCCATCTGATGCTCTGAACCTTGTCCAGAGTCTCTCCCTAGGAGTCCACATACAAGCTTTTTCAGCTTGCCTTGCAAAGGATCTTAGATCCTCCCGTTTCTCCTTTCTGTTAACACTTTGTTTTGTCTGCCACAGCTTGCTTCCTGATGCATTACTCTGCTTCTTGTTTCTCCACTCAAATTGAACCCCCAACAGCAGCCTGATTGAATTTTCTAAAAAAAAGAAAGAAAATCTGACTGGGCTATTTTCTTGCTAAAACCTTCCAGTAGCCCCTGAGAGTTCTCAATACCAAGGCAGCTGCTGATCATGGCTTACGAAGCCCTTCCTTGTCTGACTCCTGCCTTCCTCTCCACCGAATCTGCGCGCCCCCCGCCCCCCGACTCCCCTCTTCCTCTGTGGCTCTGGAGAAATTGAAAGATGCACACCTCTTTCAGACAGCTTGTGTGTCCTTTCTTCAGCCAGCCTTATTCTTCTCAAGCCCCAATTATTGGATCTTCTCACTTCCGGGAGTAAATAGTGTTCTCTGTCAACATCTTCATTTACTGTGCTTATAGCTCTATCCTCATGTCTCATTTAACTGCCTGCATCTGTCACTAGATGCTAAGCCCCAAGAGGAGTGGATTTTGTTTAAATCTCTCAGGGCCTGCCAATAAAAAAAAAAGTGCTTTGAAAAAATAAGTTCTCCCCATCTGTGCCTCGACAAGAGGAATCTGCAGGGCTCCAGACCAGATTAAAACTCCTTAGTGGGCTGAGCCCCGGTGGCGTAGTGGTTGTGCGCGGGACTGCGGCCCACTGGGACGGAGGTTCAATGCCAGCAGTGGGGCTGGGCCTCCTACTCCCACCACCGGAGGGCAGTGATGCCTAAAAAAACTAAAAAAAAAAAACTCCTTAGTAATGATGGGAGTAAGTGAAATGGCACCCAGCCCTCTTCATTCTTTTTCTTAAGGAAATTCACTTATATCCCTTTGCTATTTCACTTACACTGCTGGATACATGATTCTTCTCAGAAGTTTCCTGGACAAATCATTCCTTGGGCAAAAATTTTTTTATTTTTCCTAGGAGGAAAAAAAAGGTCTCGGAGTCTAATGAAGACCACTGAGAATGATCCACCAGTTTGAAATCAAGGCTCTTGGAATATCCCAATCTCATCCCCCTCCTCATCCCAGGGCATGCCCGGTTTGGTCTGCAGGGTTTTCCATGCAGGGTCGACCAGACACACCGAGCAATTGAGGAGGAAAAAGAAGTAGGAGAATTAATTCCAGCTCCATCCCCAAATATCAAGACAGGAGGAAAAATTGTTCATCTGCAGTGGAACTGCAAGCACTTGCTCAAAGCTAACAGTTTCCTCAAAGCACTTCAGAATGTTGCAAACATTCTCTGTGCTATTAAAAACAAAACAAAACCAACAACAGCAATTTGAAATTGAGAACAAAGAATCCCAGAATAGGTTTATTTCCACACCACACTCACTGCAGTATAATCCTTTAGAAAAGGTTTTTTAAGTTAACAAACCTATTTATCTGTAAGATAGTAAGTTCTGGGCTAAGCCCTGTTGGTCTAAGTGGTTGAGTGCAGAACTGCAGCCCGCAGGCTTGGCGGTTCAAATCCAGCGGCGGCTGGGTGGTGCCCACGACCACCAGAGGCAGTGATGCCCACCAAAAATAAAAAGATAGTAAGTTCTGTAGTAAGTTCAAATCCTCCCTTGGTCTGCTTTTGAATGTATCCTTCTTCTCAGCCTGTGCTTCCATCTGTCTCAGGCTTTGTTCATGCTCCTCATGTAAGCTCCATCCTGGAGATGTGGGCTCTCAGAACACCTACACTCCAGTGGTCTTCGAGGCTTTCCAAGGATTTTCCCTAACTTCTCTCTCTCTCTCTTTCTCTCTCTCTGGTTTCTATTATAAAGCTTCTCTTTGTCTGTGGTGTTGTGCAGTTTCAGGCATATCTTTTTTTTCTTTTTTGGGGAGGAAGGACATCATTGTCCTCTAGTGGTTGTGGGAGCTACCCAGCCTTGCTCCCAGAGAGCTGCTGCTGAATTTGAACCGCCAAGCCAATGGGCCGCAGTTTCGCACTCAACCACTATGCCACTGGGGCTCAGCCCTGTTCAGACATATCTTTAAAAGGATTTTTGGTTTTATTGACCTAATTTGGGGTTTATTGGAACAACATTTTCCCTTTCATGACTTCTAACATTTCTTTCATAGTTTCAATTGCTGGGCTTGACCTGGATAATTTCTTCAGATTTATCCCCCAATTCATTAATTTTCTCTTCAATGAGTTTAATTGGCTATTTATTCTACTGACTTCCTTTCAAATGTTAAAGACCTTACTTCAAAAGAAAAATGAGCATTCTTTGCTTCATCATTTCAGATATGCCTGTTTTTGTTTATTTTGTAGATACCTGTTCTGTTGTTGAAGATTTATTTCGTATCTTTAATCACTTTTATCCTTAGTTTATCATTTCCTTTTTTTAAGAAGAATACAGATGCATGGCTTTATTAAAATCTTTCAGACAAATAAAGATGTAGAAGATTAGAAACATAAAGAAGCATAGAAGGTTATCAAATAAAATGCATTTATAGAATGACCTGAACAGAAAACAAAATACTCACATTTCAGCAAAACAGCGGGATGTTTTTGAAAAGTAAAATAACAAGAAATCACATCTGAGCAAACAGAGATTAAATAAGCAGACCACTGTGTGAGACCAGAAAAGCCTAGGTCTTTCAAGAAATTGTAAATGATGTGAACATGAAACTTAGTAAAGTATGGCTTGAAGTGTTTTCATCAGTTCTTTTCACTAATTTTGTCATAGTGATCCAGTGAACAGAGTAGAATGGGAGCTAGGAAATTCTGAGACTGTAACATTGCAGGAATAGAATTTCCACTTTTTGTGTTGTTTGCTGAAGACTTAACCTTTTGTACCACACACATTTCAATGCAAAAATATTTTCTTCAGGTTCTGTCCTTACTTGTATTTTACTTGAGAGAGAGAGCCAGGCACAATTACATTGAAATCTCATCTACAGCCACTTACAACTAGATGGCACAGTCAGTAGTTGGAAATTACCAGCCATGGTTAACTCACCTCTGAGGACTTCTCTGTGCAGCTGCTTATTCACTGAGAGATGTGAGTGAAAAGATCCCTGTGTTTGGAGAAACAATGGAGGGTTTCTTCCATTTTTTGAATTGTTTTGTGTTCTAACCAAACAATACAGATACTCTAGGGCTCTGATAACATTGTGATTACAAATATTGAAATTGAGAGAGACTATAAATTCAGTGTATTCCTATGGCCACCTCAGTCCCACCTATGACATCTGCCTGCCTCTAGCTTGCTTCAGGAACCAGTTCTGGAGGTATTTCCTGTGGAACTATGGGACCTGTGCACTAGCACGCTCTTCATGAGCCTCAGCTTTACACTAGCCAGTAGCACTCATTATTTGTTATTTAAATGCAACAACACCCCACCCCAGCCAGCCACCACCAATGGATTTCAGAGCCTGTTGAGTCAGGAGGACGTTGATCCAGAAACGCCTTCCTCTTTCCTCCCCAGTCTGCTGGTGGTGCTGGGTCTCCCATCGGGTCAGTGCCAGGGAGATTCCATGGGTCACAATGAAAATCAGGTTGCGATAGTTCTCCAATATTACGTCCTGATAGAGGGTCTTCTGAGCAAAGTTGAGGAGCTGCCATTCCTCCCAGGTGAACTTTACAGCCACATAGCTGAATGGCAGTGACTGCTGAGCCTTGGTCATTTTCTTTGGTCCTTAGGACACTGCCGGCACCTGGGATGCCCTGTGGTTGTCTAATATGGATCCACTCTAATGATGTTCACAAATTTCTATCTCTCATGATGACATCCCAGAAATAGTAATACCCAAACCAGGCAATTTTTTCTTCCTTCCTCTAATCGCTGGGGATTCAAAATCTGCAGGCCCGTTTGGAATCAAGTGAATGGATTAGGGTCACAACTCAGTCAGAAGTTGAAATCCTTTCTTATGATGCTTCAATGTGCAAGACAGTAGTAACAGATTTCTAACCCCCTAGACTGGACGGTGTTTCTCTTTGTTCTTCATTGGACGCCCACGCTGAACCTTCATTTATAATTTCTTAGGATGATTTGACAGACTAAAGTTCCCAAAGGGAGTTAAATTTTCAAATTTTTGCACATCCTCCCACCCCCTCTGTGTTGTGTGAGTTCAAATTGTAAGCTCAACTTCAGCCGTTCTTTATTTGGAGAAATCACTTAATATTGCATTTGCTTCTAATAGAGCCTGTTTTATTTTAGTTCTTAGCATAGGGATTTCTTGATTGTAACATCAAAGCCAAACTCCCTGCGATCGGGTCACTGTTAACTCAAAGCACCTGTGTAGAACAGGGTAGAACTAGCCCTGTGCTAACGCCTTCTCCCTTGGAGCAGCTGGTGGTTTTGAACCACTGAGGTTGCAGTTCTCAGCCCAAGGAGTAACCACCCACCCGTGCTCCTGTACAGGATTGTTGACTCAAGCCCCAAACCCACTGAAGATGCCAGACGATGATTTTGAATCCTTAAGGGGGACATGTTCTCTCCAGGCCCAGAAGTAGGTTGAAAATAAAGACTGAGTGCGCATGTGTGTGCGTGTGTGTGTGTGTGTGGCCTAGTGGTTACACACACTGGGCTGCCATTCACAAGGGCAGCAATTCAAGGCCACTAGCCGCTGTACAGGAGGAAGATGGAGCTTTCCACTCCTGTAAAAAGTCTCGGCAGTTCTCCTCTCTCCTTTAGGGTTCTATGAGTCGGTATCAACCCAAGGGCAGTGAGTTTATTTGCATATCTAATTGTTAGGAGGTTGTCCTTCGAGGTTGATGTGGGAGTCTCAGCGACAACATCCTGCCTCCCAGAGACTCCAGATCTGTGTCCTGATCTAACACCAGTCCCTGGACCAACGTCAGCCCAACATGACTTGCACAGGCCAAGGGGGTCGACATTTCTAGCGTTAGCCTCCTCTCGGATTTGGATCCTGGGAAATCTTTGTGTTTCGGCCTCCCTAAAGGCAGGTAGCACATCATGATTATTTGTAAGTGCCAGGCACTTTGCTAAGGACTTGCCACACGTTCACTCACTGAGCTCCTGGGCGAACCCTTGACTCCTCCCTCCGCCATTTTGCTATGAGAACATTGAGGCACAGAGAGATATTTAGGTTGGAAATTCAGCAAACTGGTTCTGGAGATTGTGCCCTTATTTGTTTATTTTTAAATTTCAAATATTTAGATTTTTTTTTGAAATGGGAAAGCATTGAGCTATTTAGATCATACTGCAGTTCCACACTGTTGCTCCTCAAATAACTGAATCAAGAAAAACTACCGGTCTATGGAGAAAGATTCCGATAAGAAGCCAGATACAAAGCCAGAAGCCAGGCTCCATCATGCGCAGTTAGACTGTGATTAATTGAGTTAATTTGAGCATCTCGTAAACTGCATTGTGACACCCAAAAGATATGTTAAAATCCTAACCCCTCTACCTAAGAAGTGCCCCTGCTTTAGGGGACTCTTTCATTATGTTAATGAAGCAGTGCCAAAGCTCAGTGGACCCTAAAGCAAATCCTTTCTGAGTGCTGTCTTCAAAGCAGACTCCTTACAATCAAGTGGGTTCTGATTTTCAGAGATCTTATAGGACAGGCTAGACCTGTCCGAGAAAGTTTGAGACTAGAAGTCCTTAGGGGAGTAGAAACCTCAGCTTTCTCCCGAGGAGCAGTTGGTGGTTCAATTTCCTGAACTTGTGGTTTGGCAGCCCCATGCCTAACCACTCTGTCAATCTAGCTGAGGGAAAGCACTAGGAAGCAGAAGAAGGGCGAGCGTGATGGTGGGGCAGGAGGAAGGTAAAAGGAAACAGAACAGAGGGATGATCTAGGAAGCAAAGCTATGGATAGAGGTATTACCGATATACTTGTGTATAAACTGATTTTTTTCAGCACAGTTTTTAATGCAGTTTTTGTGGTAAAAATTAGGTGCTTTGGCTGATATTGGGATCAGCCTGATATTCGAGTATATACAGTAATCCATAAAAATAGAGGTATTGGCTTATTTCCCTATATTTATGTGGCAATACACTGATGTAGTGGATGGACTTTGGACCTCTGCTCATATCCTCCCTCAATACAAGAACACATTGTTCTAAGAAATTGGCAATCTGAGAGTCTCACCCTCCTGACACAATCACTGAAGACAAAATGGGTGCATAAGCAAATGTGGTGAAGAAGGCAGATGGTACCTGACTCTTAAAAGATGTAGCGTATGAGATCTTAAAGGCTTGAAGTGAAACAAGCAGTCATCTCACAGAGAAGCAGCAAAGTCACAACGAAGACGCTCACTAGCCGTCCAATCATGAGGTGCCATCAGGACCAGTTAACAGGCATCAGAGGACCCTTAACAATCAAACAAACAAAACCATATGGTTGAAAATGAGGGGCACTGGAGCAAAGACCCAAAGCCCATCTCTAGGCAATGGAACATCCCCCACAGAGGAGCCACAGGAGCATGAGTCAACCAGGGTGCAGTAAAGCACTGATGAAACACAACAGTCCTCTGGTTCCTTGAGGCTTCCTCACCCCTCACCACCATATCCCAGTGATACCCCTCACTTTGGAAGGCACAAGGCAACCAGGAGCAGGAATGGGAAGAGAGAGACCAGTTGGGAAGGGAGGGTGGGGGAGGGGAAGAAGGGGGAACTGATCACAATGATTGACACACAACCACACAACCACTCCAGGAAAAAGAACAATGGAAACCATGGGTGAAGGGAGACAGTGGTCAGTGTAAGATATGAAAATATTAGTAATTCACCTACAGATGCACTTTGGGTCCCCAATTTGTACTCGCTCTCATTCATAATGATTTAATCTTTAATTCTTTGATACCTGATACTTGATCCCTTCGACACTTCATGGTCACACAGGCTGGTGCGCTTCTTCCGTGTGGGTTTTGTGCTTCTGAGCTAGATGGCCATTTGTTTACCTTGAAGCCTTTAAGACCCCAGCTGCTATATCTTTTGGTAGTCAGGCATCTGCTTTCTTCACCACATTTGCTTATGCACACATTTGGCTTCAGCAATCATATCAGGAAGGTGGGCATGCAATGATATGATTTTTAGTTCTTTGATGCCTGATAGCTGTCCCTCTAACACCTCGTGGTCATACAGGCTGGTGTGCTTCTTCCATGTGGACATCCGCTTACAGAGGGTCATGGAGAGGAGACGAGCCATTCAAGGTACAATGTAGCAGCAATGAGATATGTAACTTTCCTCTAGTTCTAAAATTCTTCTCTCATCCCCCACTATCATGATCCCAATTCTACCTCGTAAATCTGGCTAGACCAGGGGATCTTCACTGGCACAAATAGGAGCCAGGAATATGGGGAATTCAGGACAGATGATCCCTTAAGGATCAGTGGTGAGAGTAGTGATACTGGGAGGGTGGAGGGAAGGGGGAGTAGAAAGGGGAAACAAATTAAAAGGATCTACTATAACTTCCTCCCTGGGGTACAGACAACAGGGAAGTGGGTGAAGAGAAACATCAGACAGTGTAAGATATGACAAAATAAATTATTAAGGGTTCATTAGGGAAGGGGAGCAGGGAAAGAGGGGAAATATGAGGAGCTAACACCAAGGGCTTAAGTAGAAAAGAATGTTTTGAGAATGATGATGGCAGCAAATGTACAAATGTGCTTTGCATATAATAGATGTATGTATTGATTGTGACAAAAGTTGTATGAGCCCCTGATAAAATGATTTTTTTCAAAAGGAAAGGCTGAGCCCCAGTGGCGTAGTGGTTGTGCGCGGGACTGCGGCCCACTGGAATGGAGGTTCAATTCCAGCTCCACAGGAACAAAGTTTGAGCCTCCTACTCACACCACCTACTCCTACTCCCAAAAACAACAAAGCAAAAAAAAAAAAGTAAAGAAAATATTAGTAATTCAAGAACAAAACAAAAAACTCAGAGTGGGGAAATATTAATAATTTATCAAGGGGTCATGAGGATGGGAGGGGAGAGGAGCTGATACCAATGGCTCAAAAAGTAATTGTCTAAAAAAGAATAATGGCAACATATGTACAAATATGCCTGATATAAGAATTGTAATAAACATTGTAAGAGCCCTCAATTAACCAAAAAAAAAGCATGAAGGATCTTTCTCCCCCTGTCACACACACACACACACACACACACACACACACACAACATCATGTGAGTGAGTATCTAGCTATAAACAAGGAATTCTCATGGCTACAGAAGCTGGAAAATAGACCTAGTTCTTTCCCTAGAACAGCGGGAGACCAAGAAGCCAGCCTTGCCAACACCCTGACATGAAGCCTTTAGCCTCCAGGACAGTGCAATAATACATTTCTGACCTTCCCAGCGACTCACTTGTGGTCCTTTTATTCCATCATTACTAGGAAAACAAGACAAGGAAATGCTAGTGCATCGGAGTTGCCAGGGACCTTAAAGGATGACTTTCTCAAAGGTCCCTGCCCCAGCTGCATCAAACCAAAAAGCAAATTCAAACAGCACCCCAAACCCACTGCTTTTGAGCCAGTTCTGACCCAGTGACCATCTACGACAGAAGACAACTGCTCCTGACAGTCTCTGAAACTGTAAACCCTTAGCGGAGCAGACAGCCTCCCCTTCTCCCTTGGAGCATCTGGTCGGCTTAACCTGCCAATCTTGGGCATCGCAGCCCGGTGCTTCACCAGGGTGCCATCCATCTACTTCAGCGCATGTCAGCCCAGACCAGGAATCTCCCTGTTTTAATCAGCATGGATCATCAGGTCCTAATTTCAACAGGCAAGCAAGTTTGAGAAGCACTGCTCAGTGGCTAAGGACTTGTGCTTTGGAGCCTAACCAGGGTCCAAGGTCTTCCTCAAGGTGACCATGAACCAGCCCATCAGTTTCCTTACTTCCCCTTTATCATCTGATACCATGGGCTCAATGGATTGATGAGGAAGCAAGTCCACAGAAGGTGGCCTTCCTCTGGGTTCCACTAACACCCTACCACTGTAAAATCGTCCCACAAACAACAGGCCTTCTGCGTTCCTCTGCCAACTGTTCCCACCTCATGGGAAAAGTATTTTCATATGCACTTCCATGTCAAAAATGTTTCTTACATGAAACTGTAAAAAAAAAAAAAAAAGAGAGAACTCAGTATAGCACACTTACAAAAATATCCCCTGGTGGGGAGAAAGAGGTTGGCAAATAAACATCAAAGACATGTGTTGTTT
>PVJH01048752.1:0-10640 GCA_004026705.1 Nesogale talazaci
TTGTCCGCACCGCAGAGAGGAGGTCATATGCAGATCCCTACGATAGATTCCCCCTTTCTACTCCACCTTCCCTCCACCCTCCTGGCATCACCACTCTCACCCCTGATCCCGAAAAGATCATCTGTCCTAAATTACCCTTGATTCCAGCTCCAGTGTACATCCCCTGGTCTAGCTGGATTTGCAAGGCAGAATTGGGATCATGATGGAGGGTGGGAAGAAGCATTTGAGAAAGTTGCATATTTCATTGCTGCTACACTGTACCTTGACTGGCTCATCTCCTTCCTACAACCTCTCTGTAAGGGGCTGTTGCTTTATCTATTGATGAACTTTGGGTTCCCAAATTGTACTCCCCCTCATTTATAATGATATAATTTTTAGTTCTTTGATGCCTGATACCTGGTCCCTTCAACACCTCGTCATCACACAGACTGGTGTTCTTCCTGCATGTGGGCTTTGTTGCTTCTGAGCTAGATGGCCACTTGTTTACTTTCAAGCCTTTAAGATCCCAGATGCTATATCTTTTGATAGTTGGGCACCATCAGCTTGCTTCACCACATTTGCTTATGCACACATTTGTTGTCAGCGAGCATATCAGAAAGGTGGGCACACAATGATATGACTTTTAGTTCTTGAAGCCTGATTACTGATCCTTTTGACAACTCGTGGTCACAGAAGCTGGTGTGCATCTTCCATGTGGGCTTTGTTCCTTCTGAGCTAGATGGCCGCTTGTTTACTTTCAAGCCTTTAAGACCCCAGACGCTACATCTTTTGATAGCCAGGCACCATCAGTTTTCTTCACCACTTTTGCTTATGCACACATTTGTCTTCAGTGATGGTGTTGGGAACATGAGCATCATGAAATGCCAATTTAATAGAGCAAAACATTCTTGCATTGAGGAAGTACCTGAGTGGAGGTTCAATACCCATCTGCTGTCTTAATACTAACCCTATAAGTGTATGCACATAGATCTATTTACCCATCATCGTATATAAATACATTCACCTATGTGCATGCATGTATTTAGACATCTATAAATGCCTTTTACCCCCCAGTCCTTTCCTCTACTTCCTTTTACTTTCCTCTTGTCTCACTCTCATGCTCAGCCTGCATTGGGGTTTCCGTAATTTCTCTCTGTCGCTTTACCTTTGCTCAATCCCTATCGGGCCTCTCACACCCACCTTGTCACTGACATTGAATCACTTGTTGTTCCCTTATCTCTGGGTTGGTCAACACCACCTCCTTTCCCCCTCCTCCCCATCTCCTATGTCCCCCCATGCCCAGAACTATCAGTCCAGTTATTTTCTCCTCCAGACTGTTCATCCAGCCTATCTTATCTAGACAGACCTGCAGAGATAACAATATGTGATAGAAAAGAAAACAGACATCCCAAGATAAAGCAGCCAAAGGAAACAAAACAATGATAACAACAACAAACGCCCCCATGTCATTTTATATATTATATATAAATATATATACAAGTAAATAGTTCAAGACCTGCTCATTGACCTCCAGACATGTCCCCCAGTTGAGTCTGATGGGGTGCCACACCCTGGCCCCAAAGCATACCCCTGGCACTCCCTCAGGAACTCCAGAGAGCATGGTTTTAAAGGAACAGCTGCATCTTATTCGCTCTTCCATTAAAAAAAAATCTTAAGAGGCCATGTGGCCCAACCCAGACATCATCAAATGCTCAGAACAACCCTGAAAGAATAGTAATACCATTATTATTAGTACACTCCTTTATGAAATAAGAAAACTGAGGATCAGAGAGATTAAATAATTCTCTGGAAACCACTTAGCCAATAGGTAGTAGAGTTGGGATGTTTAACTCAGTCTCAGCACGTGGGGTCACCAGGAGTTAGACTTAGTCAATGACAACTATCAGCAAGGAGCCTGGGCGTGCCCAGGACCAGCCTTCAGAGTCAGTGCAAGAGCCCCGCTGACTGCCGCTGAATCCGGTCTCACTCACAGCAACCTGACAGGACAGGCTCGAACAGCCCCAGGGGGTTTCTTTTCACAGGAGTCAAAAGCATCATCTTTCTCTGGTGGAGCAGCCGGTAGTTTTGAACTGCCAACCTTGTGGTTAGCAGCCTAATGCAGAATCCACTATTCCACAAGGCCATAGACATTAAAATCCTAGAAGGGCCTCGATTTCTGTACTCCATCTTTGATTTTTGCCCCATGTTTCCCAGAAAGAAAAAAAAAAACAGCATTCAAAGGTGTGGATTCAAACCCAAGTCTATCTCTCCCAAAGCAGGGCATCAGCTCCCTAAGGAGGACTTAGGCTCTCTGAACTTTTGAAATTTCTCTACATCCTCATCTGGCAGTTGTGCCGTGGGCAGGGGTCAGAAAGCTCGTCCTGAAAAGAGGTTGTAACTGTCCATCAAGAGACTGGGGGTAAAACCCATTGATTGCTCTGTTGCTGATGATAGCTCAGGTGTGTTTGAGAGATTGATGTGTGCGGCCAAGGCTGTGATGTCCACAAGATGTCAGTGATGACGGCTGCCATCCAAGCCTTCTCTTCTCTGACTGGTAGGTGGTTCTTTTCCTTTCTGTTCCAAGGACAAGACTGGGTTCTAGGTTTGAGTAAGGACAAAATGGGGTGAAAGATGCAGGAGGAAGGACAAAAGAGACCATTGCCAAAGCGACAGCATAGACTACTGTTCCATAGAAGACGAGGGGGAGTCCACTGATAGCAGAGGATTGGTAGAAGACAGGCAACATTTTCCTGGGCCCGTACTTCCTGATTCTATTCAAACAGAGGAGGAAAAAGGGTGGAGTGGAAATGCACTGGACAGGAATGCCAGGCACTCTCTGAGGTCCATTTTCCTTTTCACTAGCAGGTCAGTAGCGGAGGAAACAGGTGTGGAGCACAGGGCCAGTGGAGAAAAGAGAGGTGTGCCCAGAGGAGGGGAGCGAGGAAAAGGGAGAGAGAGAAAGGGAGAGTGAGAAGCAAGATAGCGGAAGAAAGAGAGACAGAAGAGAGAGAGGAAGAAAGCAAGAAGGGAGGGGAGGAGGAGATGAGGGGTGAAGAGCAAGGGGACAGATACAGAATGCCCTTGGCTCTGGGGTTGCAGACAAACCTCTTATCAAAATGTCAACCATCTCCTGCCTGGCCAATTTGCATATTCTGTTTCCTTCTTCAGAGGAGGATGAATATGCATGAGGTCTTGGGGGTGGGGCAGAGCTCCTAGGCTGAGGGGTTAAGGCAGTGTGTGGTTCTTTGAAAAGAGAGGCATCAAGATGAAGTCAAAGCTTCTGCCAGACCAGCAGAGTGGTCTCTGTTCCTTTCCCTACTGAAGCCCCCCAGACCAAAATCCTAATTGCTATACTCTTATCGCGTCAGGGAAATAATCAGCTGCCATCAGAACACGAACATTTCTTCTTCAAGAATAACACCTAATTACTCTCACGTCTGTGCATGCTAATCACGAGGCTGGCTCAATGATAAGAGTCACCTCTCCTGGCTTCTGCAGACAGGAAGCAGTCTCTCATCTTATTTCTGCCTCGAGGAAAGCTGAGCACCCTGGGGCACCCTGCTTTGGTGAGACCCATATAGCGCTCAGGGGCCAGGCTGTGTTGGAATATGTGCTACAATAAGTGCTCATTGAAGGACATTTGACATCCCTCACGACCTGGTTTATAACTTGTTTTAAGATCATTAGGGAATAACACCATCTTATTGACAGTTCCCCTCTTTGCTTCTGGGTACCATAAGCTGACGGTAGTGATACTCCAATATTATTTTTCCATTGTGTATGAAAAAGTCTATTTAAGGGCTGAGCCCCGGTGGCGTAGTGGTTGTATGCAGGACTGCAGCCCACAAGGTTGGCGGTTCAAATCCAACAGCAGCTCTCCAGGAGCAAGGCTGGGTTTCCTACTCCCACCAGGGCAGTGATGCCCCCCCCCCCCAAAAAAAAAGTCTATTTAATTTGACAACTCCAACATATCACACACACTTTAACTAGAGCCACAAAAACTTTTCCTTTGGGTTTCCTGTCAGAAATGTCAAATCTGCCTCCCATCCTGAAACAGTTGCAAAATGACAGGGAACTTGGAGGGATTCTATTTGGGGTTTTTTTGGTCCAAATCATTTCATTGGGGGCTCTTACAACTCATGACAATTCATACATCCACCCATTGTGTCAAGCACATTAGTACATTTGTTGACATCATTATTTTCTTTCTACCTGAGACCTTGGATCAGCTCATTTCCCCCCTCCACTCCCCCAACCCTCCCTCCTTCACACACCCTTCATAATTTATACTTTTTTTAATGTCTTACCCTAACCGATGTCTCACTTCACCCACTTTTCTGTTGCCCATCCTCCAAGGAGGGGGTTATATGTAGGTCATGTGATCAGTTCCTCCTTTCTCCCCCCACTTTTCCCTTACACTCCTGATAGATATCGCTACTCTCATTATTGGTCCTGAGAGGTTTATCTGTCCTGGATTCCCTGTGCTTCCACCTCTTAACTGTACCAGTGTACATCCCCTAGCCAGATTTGTAAGGATCATGATGGGGTGGGGGTGGGGGCAGAGGAAGCTTTAAAGAACCAGAGGAAAGTTGTATGTTACCACTATTGCTATACTGCACCATGACTGGCTCCACTCCTGCCTGGGTGATTCTATTTGGAAGGTAGTTTGTCCTCACATGATAATTTGCTTTAATTCTGTACAAACATAAGTCCTCTGGGAAACTTTGTTACCAGATTTTGACCAGACTGAAAAAACACTTGCCATCAAGTGAGTTCAAACTCATGGAAATCCCATGTCTGTCAAAATTTGATTTTTTAGAAGTAGAGCTTGTCTTCTGAGGCACCTCTGGGTGGAGTGGAACCTGCAACCTTACATTTAGCATCTGAGGTGATTGATTACTTACACCACCCAGGGACTCCTCAGCCAGGTGGTTATTGTATGCCATGGAGTCTATACCAATTTGTTGAAGTCATGAAAGACAGAGTAGAACTGCACCAAAGAGTTTCCAAAGCTGTAATATGTATAGAAGCAGACGACTGTGTCTTTCTCCTGCAGAGAGGCTGCGAGCTTTGGAGCCTTGACCTTCCTTTCAGTGAAAAGGCAAGCTCTTAACCAGGGTCCCACCAATCCTCCTTCTCATCAAGGCTTTTAATTGATGAAATCTCCCACTACCATCAAGTCAATCCCGATGCTGACCCTATTGGACAGAAAATTACTTAGCCTGAGGGTTTTTGAACCAACAAATCAACAAATCTATAAGAGGCAGGTAGCTTCATCTTTCTCTTTTGGAGGGACAGAGGAGTTTGAACCACTAATCTTGTAGCTAGCAGCCCTGACTTTGCCCCTAGGCCTCCTTTAATTGATGGGACACATCTTAGTTATAGTAACACTAGCCAGACAGACCTGCCTGCCTACCTAGACATCAGCTTGAAGACTTACCTTATCTCTCCATAGATCCTTAGCCAAGTGTGACCATTCTGGATAGAGTTTGAGCAATTAAGGTTGACTGGAATCTCAAGTGTCTAAGTAGATGGGAGAATCGAGTTGGAGTTGCTGTTGAAGACACTATGCATACGTTCCTCAGGTTCCGTCTACAAGAATCAGGGCTCAACCACTTTTGTAAAGCTAGAGCAAAGCTTGCCAATTCTAAAAGCAAATATCAATCAGTCACCAGCAGATCTTATTCAATGGAGATTCTGATCTTTCTAATCAGCTTCAGTGGTTGACTGTGGTCCTCTGAGGAGGCTGGAGCGTGAGATGAAGTGAACCTAGGTTTTCATATCCCTCAGGATCCCTGCTGTGGACCAATGGAGGAAGGAAAGAAGATCCCCAGTTCTCATCCTTCCCTGCTCCCCTCCTTTCTTGAGTGTATCTTTGACACTTGAATATATTTTTAACTGCCAGTGACTTTGATTGACTTGTAATCGCTGCTTCAGACACCTGCTAGCAGGAAAGGAGGGCTGACCCATATCTGACAAATCCAAGACAGGAAGGCAAACTTCCTCAGGATGTGTTGCTTTCCCATTGCTGAAATGTGTTAAAGCCTCAGATCTGGCAAAATGCCAACCTTACTAACAACCTCACTACCCAAAACCCTTGCACCCACAGCCTTCTTGGCAATGAACTACAACGTGTAAGTCACCACTTTTGTCAGAGACAATGTGTCTGCCGGTGTGCTGAATCTGAGAGGGGCGCCTGAGGGTTGTCTTTATGTCCTCTAACTGTGAGCTTCTCGGTTGACTCAGATGCCCTGCCCTGGAGATTGCCCGTCAAGAGCTCTAGGCAATGGGGCAATCTTCCCTGGTAGGGCTGCCCCTCTTCACCACAAGGTCACACTGCTCCTGCTCCGTAGGACCACTCCCAGCAAAGCAGAGGCCCAGGAATAAGTGGCCAGTGCCCAGGACACCGTTGATAACTGATTCTTCCTGTCTCACTTTCATTGGACCTAGGGCCACCTATGGGGTTTCCATTATAATAAAGCCTGGTTTTTCTGGTGGTATGTTCCTGTTCAGTCAGAGCAATCGTTAAACCCTTTAGACTCAGTCTAAGTTTCATTAGATAAGTTCCTTAAGTGACAGTCTGACTACCACTTTGTGGCCTTTGCTAGCCACCACTAAAGTCCCTTGTCTGCTCATACTTACAGATCTCCCTGAATGATGCAAACAGTTGGGTTCTAACCAACCATTGGTTGAGTCCACCCAAAAACATCTCAGAAGGAAGATCTAGTGATCAACTTCTGAAATTGGTCTCTGAAAATTCTAGAGAGGACAGTTCTTCTCTGACATACAGTGTCTTCCCTCCAAATACTAACCAGGCCCGACCCTGCTTAGCTTCTATGATCAGACGCGATCAGGCGCATTCAGGGTGGTATGGCCGCAGATCTGACATACAGTGTCAATTCAGAGGTATGTCACTATCTACTGGGATGTGAAATAACATAAAAAGAGTAATTGGGCACATAACAAGGGCTCAGTAAACAGTTTTAGTTTTAAGATAGGGACTATGGTAGAATTAGTTGGCAGAATTAGTTCATTCAAGCCAGAGGTAGAAGCCAACAGAATTTGGGTTGTGGCCAAATCAAGCCGGTATCTAAGATACAAGTTCTATCTGCTCACTGCCTGCCATGTACTGGGGGCAGGACAGAGGAGTCAGAGCTGCTGGAACTTGGGGCCTGCAGGAAGAGCATGGGAGGGCATGCAAGGTCAAAGGACCCTGTTTCAGGGGCTTCTTTGGGACCATCAAGGAAAGATGGGGTCTCTAAGTGGAGGCAAGGAGCCACAACACCCATGTTGGGGAGAGTTCAGCCCAGCTGGTCTCTTCCAGCCCCCAAACCTCAAGCTCTCCATGGAGCAGACTCCATGTCTGCTGAATTTACAGCCTACCCAACAAGTGTGGCAGCCCTGCCGCCAGCTAATGCTGGCAGTGCAGTGTGTAGCTCTAATGCTTTTAGACAGCAAAACCTTATCAGGAGTTCTGGGGATGGTTCCTCCTGCTTCCTGTAACATGTACAGCTCCACCACATCCCCCAGGTACCATAACAACCCACAACAGGGCATGCTCCTGGTTCTCACTGTGTCCAGGTTCCCAGACATCGTAAGACCTCCTGTGAGTGCAGCTGTGTGTCCGTTCTCTAGAGGGCTCGGAACAGAAGGCCAACGTACACCACACTCCAACACATGACAAATGTTAATTAAATGGAGGTTTATTTCAAAATTAGTCTTAGAGGGTAAGCTGGGTTTAAGGGCTGGAGCCAAACTACGTAGTGAGTGGTGAAAACATCTGCCCTCCTCCAACATAGATAGAGAGGGGGCTCCCTCACCAGCCCCACCCCACGGTCATGCATCCAATGGTTACTAGGACTAGAAGCCAACAGCTAAGGGCCCCGTGCTGCTCAAGTTGAACCCAGGTTAAGCTATACAGGTTTAAATACACATTGGCAATTACATGGTGTCATGCAATCCCTGTGATGGAATGACTTGCTTGGTGACCTCTTGCAGCAAGGCCGCTCCAAAGACCAAGATTAGGTTGGACAGAGCACTAGAAAGAGAAGAGGGGAGACAGGTCAGGACACAGCATGGATCAGCTGTGAGCACATGAAAGAGAAGAGGGGAGACAGGTCAGGACACAGCATGGATCAGCAGAGAGCACATGGCTTCTCTCCAGTCTTCTGAGCAGAGAACTGTCCATTTCAGCCAGGGAAGTTTTGCAGTCAGGTTTTAGTTCCAGGAGGAAAAAGAAATAACGAAAGATGGGTTGTTCCACGTCAGGATTAAATGGGCAGTCTCCAGGTTCAGATCTGACCATGAACACTCTCTGACCTTCCAGAAATTCCTAAACCAGTTCTGTTTACTTCTTTGTTTGTCCCAACTTAAAAAAGGGGGAGCCTGCTTTGACTTTAGAAGGTTGCTGAGGGGCACATAGAAAGTGTTCAATAAATGTTAAGACTTATTTATCAATGTGTAGGCACTTCAGTGGATCATAAAGAATGAAGTCCAGACTTCAGACTCTTAGACTTTCATAAGACGCCTTTGAAATTCTCCTTTGGGAAATATGTCTATTTTTAAAAACATCTAAGAGTTCTTTTTCCCTCTTTTTGATGAAAAGAATACTAATTTCCATGATCTATATGGAAATAACATAAGGGGGTTTCAAAAGTTCCTGGAAATATTTCATTATCTTTTGATTTTATCTTGACATAGACTTTTGGATGCTCCCACATGTAGCTCAAGGGAATTTTAACTGAGCTCCACCAACCTTCTGCAAACTCTCCAAAGCTTTATGTATGTGTGAAGCAAAACCTAACAAACTAATGAGTCCAGGAAGTGACTGCTCAGCAATGATCATTGACATTGCAATATGAATGACAGTCAGACAGTGTTATAGTCACATTGAGTTTTTTTCCTCAATAAATTTGAAGCTGATTCTAAGCAAACTGATAGATTTTCCAGTTGGCAAGATGCAGTTGGCAAAATCCAGATTGAGGAAATTCTATGAGATAAGAATTTTCAAATAAATTTCAAAGAATAAGAGAGGAAGAAAGGATCATATAGGTAGTCCTTATTATCCAATTACCTAATTGGATCTCATCCATATTATCCAATTGCAATGTACATACCATCTTGGATGCAGATTAAGCTGAAAAAATCTTAGGGGAAAATTTAAAAACACTGACTGAATATTTAATATTAAGAAACAAATGTTTTACTTGTGGTAGCAGAATTGTGGTTGTGTTTCTTACAGAATCCTAATGCTGAAGAAATGTTTGCTAAAATATGTATAGATTAAAAAACACATTAAACACATTAAAAACATTGTAAAAAACACAATGATTAGGATTTCAAAACTATATGGAGAGGAAACGTTGCATAGGGCTAGAAATAAAACAAAATTGGCATGAGTCAATTTTTGAAACCAGTGATAAGTATTTGAGAGTTCATTCCACCATTTGCCTTTTTTTCTGTATCTGCTAAAAGATTCCATCATACTCCAAAACTCACTGCATTGAGTAGGTCCCACGCAGAGGGAGCCTGTAAGACAGGCTGTGGGGTTCGGAGCCTGGAACTCCTGTGGGGTTCGGAGCCTGGAACTCCTCACCAGTGTAGGAAGCCTCTTTCATCTCTAAATGAGTGCAGGTAGTTTCAAATTGGTAAAGTTGTGGTTAGCACTCCAACATAAACTACTGTACCTAGGGATCATGTATTAAATAATAAAAGGTTTAGTGTTTTTTTTAAAAAAAGAAGTTATACGAGAATGCGCTATTCATGATCCAGTTTCCTCTCAAGTATTTGAAAAGTGGCATGAACATCTTCCTTAGGCTTTGCTTTCACTCAACCCAAACCAAATAGCCCAAACTCTACTTACACCACTGGATTGGTTTTTCCTCATGTCACCATGGTGATTCCATTGCAGTTGTCCTAGCACTATCCAAAAAAGGGCAAAAACCAGTCCTGGGTGGAGCTGCCATTGCCCACTGAGTTTCCTGCAGCTGGCATGACTTGGGTGTTCTCGGAAGTCTCAGACTGATTCAACACTTGGAACAGAAACCCCAGGGAACAGTCGAAGGTCCGGGGCTTCCCTTACCTTTTAAAATGTAGTCTGTTAGCAAGGTAGGCACCTTCTCATTGTCTTCTTTCATGGCAAAGAGAACTAGGAAGGGAAAGAGAAAGAGAAATTAAGACATCAGCATGGCATAAAGCTTATTTCTTGGGGCCAACAGCCCACACGCCCAAAGGGAGGGAGAAATGAAAATAGACATTTGTTGAGTACTAAACTGCCTGACTCAAAGAAGGGGAACAGCTTGCCTTGCTTGCTCAGGAACAATGCTTACCTGCACCAGAGGCTGAACACGAGACAGATAATCAGCCGCACCCTACAGCATGGGGCCTGACCCAACCTTCTTGATCCAGCAGCTGGTCACACCCCTTTTCTCACCCCTGCTCCCATAACAGCCCCTGCTCTGCCGAAGGTCGGAAGTGTGTTCTTGTGGATCAGCTCCGAGCAGCTCTGGGTTTCCCAGTACACATGCATGAACCCATCTCAGCAAAAGAGCAGAAAACCAGTGCCTGACGAGCAGCCTGCTGCAAACCACGCACGATGGGCAAGAACTTCTTCTCAAAGAACCACCTGCTTTGCCCACAGCTGCCTCTGAGCCAGAGCTCCT
>PVJH01048753.1:0-10641 GCA_004026705.1 Nesogale talazaci
TATGTGCTAGAAAAACCTGAGAGTAGTAAAATCTAATTTTGTGTTGCCATTGGGAATGACTATCTTAATTACATAGTATTGAGAAATAATGACCAGCAGATTTTAAAAACAATGTTAACCATCATAGACAGTCCTATCTAATTCCAGCTTTCTCCTCAACCCCCCACAAAAAAGGAAAAGTAACCAAATAATTGGATCAAACAAAATAATGCAGAAGTTGTGAAATGTACATTATTTAAACATTTCAGTCTAATTCCTAAGGTATATGATCTTTAGACATTTTAGAATTCAAAATTTAATATCCAATCCTCATTATAAAAGTGAAAGCATAGCTTAAGCATCCCTGGGTGGGGTGGAGGTCAATGACCCACAGCTTCATATGTAACACAGACCCCAACAGTTCAGACTCAGCCTACAGCACGAAATTTAAAAGAACACCCACCTGATTTTACTAAAACAAGTCAGATCATCTTATAACGGGATAAAGAGCCCAGAGAGCACAGTGGGACTGCACCAGAGCTTTCTCTTTCTGGCTCTGACCTTTATGGAGTCTGACTGTGCCATCGCTCTAGCATGTCTTTCTTCTGTTTCTTTATTCCAAGAAACAGCTGGTGAGCTTGTTCAATTGACTATTGCTGTGCATCTAAGAGCTTACTCATTGCATTTCCTGATTCCATATATATGAGAAGCAGAAAACTGAAACAGAAAATCAAACTTGTCTATGTCACAATCTGCATCTTTGGATTCACTTATCCTCAGTAGGTGGATATTAGAGGAAGTCAAATTAAAATCTAATTATGACTTGCATTCAAAGATAGTATATTCCATTGAACTGAAACTAAGAGCTTTTCTTAGAAACATGAACAAAACTCTGTTTTCTATTATGAAATGGTATTGATTTCATATTTTATGATCTGAAGGAAAAATATCAACTGGCAATGACCTCTACTAGACTAAAATTTCACTCTTTGTAAAATAGCAGACCTGGTAAACATGAAGTTCAGAGGAAATACAGGAAGATGTTCACTGAGATGAATTGACATGGTAACTGAAGCAATCATTTCCAACATAGCAATTGTGAAGATGACCGTGGATTGGGAAGAATTTACTCCATGTTGATATAGGTTAACTATGAGTCAGACCTGAGGGTAAGTATGAATCACAACCAAGTCCCTAGCTCTTAACAACAAGAACAGCCTATAACATCCAGTGAAAGATAAATATTTTAGGATCCATAAATAAAATTTAATTTATGAATTATGCATCTAAACTAGTAATCTCATCCCAGGAATGCAAATCTCCCAACACAATACTTACTGGGTTAGATTCACCCACATTGTGAAAATCCTATCACAGTTTTTTTTTTATTTAGGACTGTGTTATCTCTGTCTGCCTTGTAATTGATCCATGCTTAGGCCACGCCTAGTATGCATCTCAGAACCCTTAACAACAAGAGATTAAATGCAATGCTTTTTTCCTAGTCTTTGAGAATTTTACAAGAAATTGAAACTAGACAGCTTTAACTGTGAACTCAAAAATCACAAAAGGAAGAATTTATTAAGAAAAAATATTTAAAATCTCCTAAATAAAGCCATCATGATGCATGTCTTTTTTTTTCCTTGAAAAAATGTGAAATTCATAGTTCACATCTTTTAATTGGAACCCCGAATAATGCAAACGGCTAAAGTGTTTAGTAGTTAACTTAGAAGGTAGTTGGTTTCTCCTCAAACATAACTAGAGACATGACTGGTGACTTACATTTGACAAAAAAAAAAACAAAAAACTTTGAAAACACTATGAGGCACAGTTCTTCCCTGAAAACACAGCCGCAGTCATTTAAAAATAACTGAGAATCAAATTATCTAGAAACTCTAGAAACTGTGATTATGAAGATAACCATCTCACCCAGCTTTAAAAGATGCCTTACAAGATTGTCACTAGAACAATGAAGGGGGGGGGGCGAGAGGAAGGGTCAGGACTCTACCATGACATTCACTCTCTCCCTCTAGCTCCAGGCAACAGCTGTCCTGAACAAGAGTGGGAAGATTCTATGGAGAGCCTCTGCAGAGAGCAGCTACAACATAACTCTGTAACATAACTCTGGATGCCAAGTTCCAAGAAGCTGAGGGGGTCCCTGTGCTCATTCTGACCAATCTGCTCCAAAAGAATCCTGACCTGTGAAAGGCCAGTTGCATCTGCTGAGACGTCAGGGAGAGCTAAGTGGGTCACCCCAGCCCTCTGCAATCTTGGCTCCAGCACCCTTAGTCACAGAAAGACATGGAGTCACTGCTGAGTTTTAGATACCCTATAAGACAGGTTATAAATTCCCATGTGAGGTTCTCAGACTCTATCCTTTACTGGAGTTCATAGCTCAGTTTTTCTCCCATCTTGCCACCCTTTCAGCAATATTTAGGAAAAATTTGTAGTCACACTACTTACCTTTGCAATCCACAGTTGTAGAGGCTGGCAAGTCTCAGATATCACTGTGTACCTTCTCTTGATTCAAGAACGTCCAGGGTCTGCTGAATCCAAGACAGGAAGGTTAGATGGTAGGCTGATTCCTCATGGGCTGCGCAGACAGATGAATCCAAGCTATATAGGAATTACGACAAGGTTCTGCCTCACGTCTGAAGTTCCACACTTCTGGTGAGTTTCTGGTGAGTTTCTGGACCTGACCAGAAGCTGAACAGCTTGCAGAGAGAATTCATTTACATTTTATACTAGGACAAAACCACACCCATGAGATTAACCCCTCCCACTCCTTGACTGTTGACAGCAAATTTCTTCATGGAAGTGATGGCATTATGTCAAACACTGTCACCAAAGCTTGTAATTCTTAAATTTCTGAGGACCCTAGCCCAGCCAAGTCAGCACAGAACTCACGCATTAAACATTACCCACTGTTCCACCAACCCAAGTGATCTCAATGACAGAAAAATTTGAACGAGTAGGACAGACGAGTGAGCAATATCCTTGCAGAAATAATTTCCTCAAACTGGATCTCACATATGCCATTTTTGACATTTTGAATAGTCATCCATCTGGCTCTGGCCCTTAGCACAAAGCCACTACCATGATGTCTATTGCTACTCAGAGCAGCTTTATCGAAACTAGACAGACAAAAAACCTCTGACTCCCTGCTAGCCATCCACTTCTCAGGCAAGAGCTCCTTAGAGCAGGGATGGGTCCTGTGGGATTCTGAGGCTGTAGCTCTTTACAGGCATAGATAGCACTGTCTGTCACGCTGAGAACAGCTAGCTCTTTGCAACTGTGGACCCTGGGGAACACAGCCCAGCTGTTGACCACGGTGCCACCAGCACTACTGCTGGTCACATGACATTGTAATTCAATCCAGGAGTAGATGGTCCCATTTCTCCCCCGGGTACTGACCTTGTGATTAGCAGCCCAATACCTAATCAACTCTGCCTTGGTCGAGTATTAGCTGCCCAAAACCTAATCAACAGAGCTCCATCTCTCTCTACTACAGTAACAACTACTTCATCCAGTCAGGTGTGTTTAGAGTATTGATCTGTGGAGAAGATTCCAGCACATTTTCTTAGTTTTTAAGTGTATTTCTGAAGGAAGCATCACTAATTTGGGGGGTTACCATTTTAATTTTATTTTCTTCTAGATTAGGTGGATCAAATTATGTGTTTTATGTTAGTAATCCTATCATTCACAAGATAAGGCACTCTGATTCTCTTGTGTCTGGGGGAGGTCCTTGTCTACTTACAACATCTGTGGGATTACTCTGCCCCAGACACCACTGTGTGTACATCAGCATTACTTTAGATCTGCAAGGTTCACAGGGTCGGGACAGCTAGTCTACAGAAGGACTCATATCCAGGTCTCCTTTCATGCAGTAGGAAGCTCCTGCTTTTCTTTCCTCCATTCTCTATAATGTTTACAGAGAAGAAAAGTTGTGGAGCCACACCTCAGGAAAATCCGCTTACGTCTAGCTCTGGAACATTATGACGTGCTAAAGGATTTACTAACTCAGCCTGAATCCTTTTACCATAGAATGTCTTCATGCATGATTCAATCATATTGATCATTCCCTGAGACCACATTATATCAGGAACATAAAATAAACAAAACCCAGTAGCGCTGTGTCCATTCCCTCTCTTTTCTTTTTTTCTTTTTTTTTTTTTGGCACACTGCCCTCTGGTGGTTGTGGGAGCTACACAGCCTTGCTCCTGGATAACCGCTGCTGAATTTGAACCCCTAAGCCCGTGGGCTGCAGTCTCTCAGCCCGTGTCCATTCCCTCTCATAGCCAATCTATGGACAGATTAGAAATACTCCCTCATTCCTTCAGTGCTGTCAATCATAGGCACCAAACTTATTGGCCCTATTGTATGACCCCTTCTCAAGAAAGCAGAAAAATTAGCCACATCGTATAGCAATTGTCCATAATCCACAATGAAGCACTTTTTAAAAATCTCACTGCCCCTTGTCAGAGGAGATGAATAACAACTATTTAGGATAGGGCAGACATGTCACTTGGGTTGCTAAGAGTATAATTCCTTAAGGGAAACACATCTTTCTCCCATAAAATACATGTGGACCATTCCATTTACCCCCAAGGAGAAATATCAGGTACTTTGGAAACACGGGAATATGGTTTTGTGGGAACAGACTTATCTTTCTTTCACAACCAGAAGTTTCTATTCTTTCAAATAGGTGGGTAAGAAGATAAAGTTTTAGGAGACTGACTGTAAGGGATGACATTATCTTTTCGTTGGCCCTGAGGCAAAGTCCTCGTCTCTGTTGAACATTTAGGGTCTTAAATTTCAACCTCCTGGTGCCTACAGAAATGTATCAAATCTGAGATGTTTCCAGAGAGTCTGAGACACCTCAGAGAAACTTCTTGCTCAAATAAGGAGCAAGCCAGTTGAGGTTGAGCAGATTACATCTGCCATTCTTCACCACTTCTTGGACATTCTCAATTGTGCCGGTATACACATCAGTGGGAAGTTAGGACATCATAGATTTCAACTACCTACCAGGAAGGAACTGTGTGTTGGATAACTAAACTATGGATAACTTTAAGATTGGGCATTATACAGCACTCCATTGCACTCACGTAAATTCTGTCCATGGATCAAGATGCTAGTATGTAAACAGAACAAGGCAATGTGGAGTATTATAAAATCAGGGGAAGTAGGAAACAGGATTTTTAAAATATAATTTAATTGGAGATTCCTACAGTGTTTATCACAATTCATACATACATCCATTTGTCAAGCACATTGTGCATATGTTGCCATTATTGTTTTCTAAATATTTTCTTTCTACTTGAGCCTTTGGTATCAGCTTCTCATCTCACTGTCTCCCACCCTCCCTACCTTATGAACCCTTGGTTTTCTATAAATGATTACTTTTAATTATTTACACTGAATGCTATCTCATTTCATCTACTTTTCTCTTGTCTATCCCCCTGGGAATGGTTTTTTTTTTTTGGTAGATCATTGTGATCAGTTCCCCCTTTCTTCCCACACCTCCTCTCACTCTCCTG
This sequence comes from Nesogale talazaci, assembly GCA_004026705.1. Taxonomy (NCBI): domain Eukaryota; kingdom Metazoa; phylum Chordata; class Mammalia; order Afrosoricida; family Tenrecidae; genus Nesogale; species Nesogale talazaci. The sequence goes on from PVJH01048753.1 coordinate 5,517, forward strand.
GTATGGCTACTCTCATTATGAGTCCTGAGGCTTAACTGTCCTGGATTACCTGTGTTCCCAGTTCTTCTCTGTACCTGGGTACATGCTCTTTTCTTGTTGAATTTTTAAGGAAGAATTGGGGTCATGGTAGTATGGGGGAAGCATTGAATAACTAGAGGAAAGTACTATGTTTCATCTGTGCTATACTGCCCCCTGACTGGCTCACCATCTTGTGACCCTTCTGTGAGGGGTTATCCAATTGTCTCCAGATGGGTCTCAACTCCACCCTCCCCTTCATTTACACTGATATGTTTTTTTCTGGTTTTTTTTATATCTGACACTTGAGGATGAGGTGCTTCAACCATGTGGGCTTTGTTGTTTCTCAGCCAGGTGGCCACTTGTTTATCTTCAAGCCTTTAAGACCCCAGATGATATATCTTTTTATAGCAGGGCTACAATCAGTTTTTGTCAGCACATTTGCTTTTGGACCCATTTTGCCTGCAGTGATTGAGTTGGGAAGGTAAGCGTCATAGAATGCCTGGTTCTCACACCAAAATGTTTTTGTATTGAGGGAGTACTTGAATAAAGATCCAATGTCTGCCTGCTACCTTAATACTCAATATATAAGTATATGTACAGTGATATATTCCCTAGTCACTATATATATATCCCTATTTAGATCTCTTTAAAGGTCCTTTACCTCCTAGTTCTTTTCTCTATTTCTTTTACTTTCCTCTTGTCCCACTGTCGTGTTTAGCTTTTGTTTGGTTTACAGTGATTCCTACTGGCTACAGTGCACTCGATCACTCCCTGTAGGTATCTTATGTCTTCTTTTCTCACCATGAATTTTAGATGACTTTTTGTTCCATGTCCCTGCTTCTTTTGGTCCTGCCTTCTTCCTTTCCCCCAGCTCAACCACTCCAATTTTGCCCCCAGAAGCATCAGCCCTGTTGTTTTTCTCCCCAGGATTGTTTATCCTGTCTACTTTATCTTGGTGGACATTCAAGAACAATAAGAAGCACAAAGAGAATACAAGAGAAAAAATCATCAACAACAAAAAAGTCAATAATATTTCCAGGTCTGTTTGTTGACCTCTATGAGTGTTTTCTGGTCAAGTCTAATGGAGTGCCACACCCTGGACCCAAAGTGGATATTGGGGATTCCCCAGGGACTTCATTGCTTTGGTTCCCTTCCTGCTCTATTGCACAACCTTAGTGCTTCTCCCAGAGTGGTGGGTTCAGATTGGGGACAATCCCCACACTGTATCTTCAGTGTTGTCCCCTGTAGTGCTATGGCTCAGTGAAGAAAATCTTATCTAGTTGTGTGCCCTCTTTCCTGGTTGGCTATGCTTTTTTCCCTCTTTCCTTGATTTCCCCTTCCTTTTTAGTTGACTGGCATATGTATCCCTGGACTGTTCTGTCTCTTGCCATACTACTTGGACCTTACACCAGTAATATATGTATATAATAGCTTTTCCCCTATATCCCTTATGCTTTTTAAGCTTACCTCAGTGGACTTACATTTTACTTGTCCTTGGCTTATTTCTCTTAGCATAATTTCCTTCATAATTTATTCTTCCCATGCAGTGATGTGCTTCATGCACTCATCACTGGTTTTTATTTCATTGCATATATTACAGTTTTAAGTTCATTCATTGGTTGATGGAAACTTAGGTTGTTTCCAACTACTTATGTTAACTGCACCATGATAAACATTGGAGCACAGTTGTCTAGTTGTGGCTTGTTTCTTGCCTCTTCAGAGTATATCCCCAATAGCAGGATTGCTGGGTCCTTCGGTTGCTTGATTTCCATCTCTTTTAGATTTCAACAAAGCAAATTTGCTAATGTCTGTATATAACTCCAGATCCACCAACAATGGATCAATGTTCATGTCTCACTACAGCCCTTACAGCATTTCTTATTTTCTGATTTTGTAAATTGATAGAATTCTGGCTATCTATGTGGGTGTTAGGTGGTATCTCAAAATTTGCATTTCTAATTTGCATTTTTCTGATGACTAATGGTTATAAACATTTTCTCAAATATTTATTGGGTGTTCTGATTTCTGCCCTTGCAAATTTTTTGTTCAGATTCTTTACCCACCAGTTCAGTGGCAATTAGTTTTCTCTCTCTCACTCGCTCTCTCTCTCTCTTTGTAATCTAATAGAGTATTGTAGATTTTAGAAATAAGGTTTTTGTCTGATGTGTCATTGCTAAAGGTGTTTTCCCAGTCTGTCACCTCTTTAATTATTCACTTGGTGAATTTTTTGATGTACACAGGTGTTTTATCTTCACTATATGTCACTTTTCAATTTTTTGCTTCCTCATTGTTTGTGTCCTTCCATAATTCTGATAGCCTAACTATTCCGTGAACCAACATTATCAGACTTCTCTCAATTCCCTCATTGATGGACCTAATAGTTTGGGGTTTTACCTCAAGGTCTGTGATTCATCTTGAGTTTACTCCTGTGAATGGATTGAGGTAAGCATCTTGCTTCATTTTTTTGCAGGTGGATATCCATTTTATCCAGCACCACTTGTTGAAGATGATATCCTCTTCCCATTTGATATTTTTTGGCTCTTATCAAACATCAGTTGTCTGGACGCTGATCTTATTTCTGGGTTTTCAGTTCTTTTCCAATGTGAAAGAATTCTATCCTCGCCCTACCCTTATTAAATATATATTCAGAGAAAATAATTTGAGAAAGTGGAATTTTATGAAGGAAGATATGGCATCAAGTTAGGGAAAAAAAAACAAATGAACGACCTGTGATATGCAAGTGGCAAAACTTTGCTTGCTGAAGGATTGGCTTGAAGCATTTGCTGATGAAGATCAAATACTGAGCCCTTTAGCATGGAATACCATACCATATAGAGAAGATCAGACTCCTCATTAGTGGAACGATAAGTAATATAATGATAAATTGAGAATATATTGGGATCATCCATAATATCATCTTGCTCACATGCACAGTGAGTGCTCAGGGACATGAGACAGACTATTACTAGCCACTTATATGCCATCTCATTGTCTGCTGAATGACATTCCTCCTTTGCCTTCTTATCTCAGAAAGTCCCAATAGAGATTGTTTTTAGAATGTACTTATGTCCTTGAGACCAGAAGACTTTAATTAATAATTTTGTTCCTTTTTTTGTTATAACCAGTATACTACTATTTTATTCTGTTAGCTATGATATTATAATCAATGCTGTACTCTGTAATGCTCACTGGCCTTAAAAATAATATTAATTTTGCTGTCTGCTTCTCTCCACACTTGCTTAAGTTATAGACAAGTAATAAATGAGTTTTTGCCTTTAAAGATGAACTGAAAAGGCCATTGTGTACTGCAATCATAGAACTGCTTTGAGATTCCTGCAGTCCACTTGTAACTAAATATGAACTCCTAAATTATCAGGACATTATAGTGGCTGTCATTTCTTTAAAACCACAACAGAAGCAAAGGTCAAGAAAGAAAGTGAAACATTGGATTGGATTAATCTGCTGCATAAGAGCCCTGAAAGTGTTGAAAAGAAAGAATGTTACCTTGAGTATCTTAATCTTCAGCTTCAGCAGAAACATTGGAATTTTCTGTTTCTTCCCTCCTACACACACACAAACTATTTTATTATGACATAATCCAGACACCATATCATTCAAAATCTCAGTCATGTGACTACCACAATCAGCTTCACATATTTTCTTCCTTCTTATATTTCTTGATATCAGCTCCCCAATAGTTCCCCCCTCCCATGTTGTACCCTCTAAGACCATTAATATAGTCCTAGTTTCTACAGAGTCACCCACACTGGGTTCTATATACCAAAACTATATATAAAAATACTAGGCAGTAAAGAAGGCTGCTAACAATAACAGAAACAACAAAAATAGAGACAAAACTCAATTTGAATAGCTAAAACAGAAGTATTGAAAAACAAGAACAAGGTGAAAGAATATTGAGAGGGGGATTCAATGACATTTTCAATTATTCAAGTCAGAGTTTTTATTTCAATGTACTATAGTTTTCTCTATCTCATAACCAGGGTATTCCCTTAATTATGGTCAGGTAGAAAGGACAGAGGTGTTTTCCATGTAGTGATCCTGCAAATGCATTTTGGTCTTTGACAGTTATCAATTGTCTCCTGCTAATCACATTTAAAAAAATTTAAGCTCTGATATCATTCTCTCCTTCAGATTTTGACATTATTATTGACAATCCTTGGACCACACATATTGGTGTTATTCCTTCAGGTGGGCTTAATTGATGCTATAGATAGGTGACTGTGTTTGAAAGCAAGCCTTAACACCCATACACTATTCTTTCTGATAGATACCATCTAATTTCTTCACCACACTTTGCTGTAGCACCTATATCTTCTGTGTTTCCTACAAGAGGACATGTTGTAAGAATTACTTTTTCTTAGAAAAGAGCTACAGTAAAGCGTGAGCTCCACATCCACTCCTAACTCTGTGTTCTCTGTCCACCTCTGGTTCACATAGAGACATCTTGTTATTTTATGGTAGAGAACTTTATCAATCATCTCCTTAGAGCATAAGGTGCTTTTGTTTATAGTGTCATTAAGGGTGATATATTTAAAACACAATTGAGAAAAATTAATTGAATAAGTGTACAGCCTTAGTATTTTCAATTGCCTGTGAAAAGTGAATTTGAAAATTCTACATTTTTCAATGCATAGAAAGGAAGCCTGAAGAAGTTTCAAATGTTGAATATAGTAAAGACATAAGAACATTTAAAGTACCTTGGATTCCAAAAGTTAAAAAGAAATATGTCTGAAGAAACATGGCTAGAGTGCTTCTGAAAGGGAAAAAGTGAGATTTTGTCTTATATACCTTGTTGCAAAGAGAGACCAGTCTCTAAAGAAGGACATCATGATGAGGGAACCAGGGGAAGTGAAAAATAAAGGTAAACAATGAGATGGATTGAGGCAGGGGCTGCAAAAAATGGGTTCAACATCAGGACCTGGTCAGGATGGCACAGGACTGAAGTATGTCCCTCTTTGTTATACCTAGGTTTCCTATGAATTAGAACTGACTCAAAGATGCCTAAAAAGGATCAGGGTGGTGCAGGGATGGAAGGTTGGGTACTCTCAACTAAATTTGTGACAATTTATTGGTTTATCACATAAGT
>PVJH01048754.1:0-10096 GCA_004026705.1 Nesogale talazaci
GAACCCCATGTGCCTATCACCAGGAATCCACTAAGTGGAATGCCGAGTCCGTCATACTCCGGGGTATCTCCGGCAGCGGCTGCCCAGTCCTGAGTGACCTTGAGCTGATGTGAATTGTCTGAACAAGTCAGTCAGAAGAAAAGGGGGGCTAAGACAGCCAGGATAAGCCACAGCCTGCACTTTTTTCCCCTTCTAATTCCTCCACGTTTATGAAAAATAATGTATGAGGTGATGTCTGCTTGAAATAGTAACTGAAAAAGTAGTTAATCCTGAAATGCCTAAGATTTTAAACCATCTTATTCTGGTAAACCGTATTATTCTGGTAAATACATACATATATAAATGTAGAATACATGTATATCACAAAACAGTTTTTTTCATTTGACCATTTTTCTAAACTGCAGCTATCCATAACAAAACAAACAACTATATTTACTACTCTCTGCAATGGTTACATTTTACAGTACTCTTTCCCTCCTCTTCTGATTTATCCCTCTCCCATTAAACATAAGCTACCGGCAGTTTATATCACAGTATTCTGGCATATGTAATCTTTAGGCTGTGTTCAGTTTCATCCCATGGAATGCCAAACTCACTGTCATTGAGTGAATTTCAATTCATAGTGACCATATGGGACGGAGAAGAACTGCTCTTCATGAGTTTCTGAAACTTGAACTCTTTACAGGAAGAGAGAACTTCCCCTTTCTCCCACGAGCTTCTGATCCTGCGTAGATGGTTCCTAAAAGAGCATAAAGCTGAGGCAGACAACTGTTATAAGTTATGCTAATGTTTGGCCTTCAGGCAACTTTAAGGGATATTTTTAGTTTAAGGTTTACAAATGATCTCCAGGCTATTGTTCCAGACTTTCATCCAACCTCTCTTCTCCATAAGTCTAGTGCCTATGAGAATTTTAAATTCTGTTCTACATTTCCCCCTCTTGATTCGGATCAAACTATGGAATCTTTGATCAAAATGTTCAGTAATTGTAGCTAGGCAGCGGCCAGTTCTGGGCTCATGGCAAAAGAGGCAGTTGTTCAGAGACAATTAGCCACCGAGTCCAGATCTTCCTTCTGTTCTTGACTCCCCTCCTTCCTCTCTGGTCCCCTGTGAACAGAAATCAATGGTTATGCCTTACATGACTACTGGTAAGCTATTCAGGTCCCAGGTACCTTAAACTCGAAGATCATGTGGGCACTAAGCTAGAAGATAGAAGAGAGTTCCCAGACCTGTTATTAAAGCCAGTTACCTGGAATGTACCACACAACCATCACCCTAAACCTCCAGGTCAAGAAACTAACCCCCATGAAGGTTCTAGTTATACATAAGCAGCCCCAACAGTGTCTTTGTTGCTGTGGTGTATCTAGCAAGCACCAATCCAATGTTTTATAGGTATTCAACTTACTGACAGCTACTGCAGTAATTAGCTATGCAACTCTACCCACAATGATCTTTCTATCACCAGTGACGTCCTCCCCCAGCCTCCCCCCCTCACCCCCCGCCTCTTCCATTTCTGCTGCTGGTAACCACTAATAAACTTTGTTCTCTGTATATTTTTCTTTTCTTGTCTCATTATAGAAATAGTGTAATACAAGGCTTGTCCTTTGTGATTGATATATTTTACATGGCATGATGTCTTCAGCTATATCTAGATGGTAGCATGTATCAAGACTTAATTTTTCCTAGTAGTTGACTAATACTGTATGTATGTACCAGATTTTGCTCATCCATTCATTTGTTAATAGACATTTAGGTTGTTTCTACCTTTTGGCTAGTATAAATAGTGCTACAATGAATACTGATGTAGAAGTCTCTCTTTGAGTGTCTGCTTTCAAGTGTTTTGGCTATAAACCTAGGATTGGAGTTGCCGGGTCATATCGTAGTTCTGTTTTTAGTTTTTTGAGCAACTGCCATTCTGTTTCCCTAATGGCTATCCTTATTGTGCATTCCCACCAGCAAAGGGACAAGTTCCAATTTCACCCACATCCTGTACAAAGCCTAAACCCAAACCAGTGCCATAATTTGTTGTCTTATTTTCTTGGTTTTCTTTTTAATCTTAGGTATCCTGTGGGAATAAAATAGTATCTCTTGGTGGTTTTGATTTGCGTTTCTCTGCTGAGCATTTTTAAAAAAAAATGCTATTATTGGGGACTCTCACATCTCATCACAATCCATACATTGCTTCCTTGTGTCAAGCACATTTGCTCATATGCTGCCATCGTCATTTTCAAAGTATTCTCTTCCGATTTCAGCCCTGGATATCAGTTCCCCATTTATTCCCCTCACTCCCCCTTCCACTCTCCCCACGAACCCTTGATAAGTTTTAGATTTTTTTTCATATATTACATCATCCTCCACTGCTCCTCACCCACTTTTTTGTTATTCGTTTCCCTGGGAGGGAGTTCTAGATTGATCCTTATGATTAACTCCCCCTTTCTCCCCTCACCTTCCCCTAATCCTCCTGATAGCTATACTCTCCTTGTTGGCCCTGGGGGGTTTATCTATTCTAGATTCCCTGTGTTGCAGTCTTTTATCTGTAGCAGTGTGTATGCTCTGGTATCATCTGATAGTAAGGTAGAATTGTGATCATGCTAGTGGGGGGAAGGAAGCACCAAAGAGCTAGAGGAAAGTTGTGTGTTTCATCGGTGCTCTTCTGCACCCTGACTGGCTCATCTCTTCCCTGTGACCCCTCTGTGAGGGGATGTTCAATTTTCTACAGATGGGCACTGGGTCTCCACGTCATCTCTCTCTCCCCTCTCTGCTCCCCCCCTCCCATTCACCTTGCTGAGCATCTTTCATGTGCCTGGTGGCCATTTGAGTGTCATCTCCGGTAAAATCTCTACTCAAATCCTGTACTCTTGCAATTAGATGCTCATTTTAGTAGGTCATCAAATTTTGTGTGTGCGTCTTCAGAACTTTCAAAGCACACCAGATGAGTTTCATTTCCAGCCAAGGTGGAGAAGAACCTCTTTAAACTTTGCTTATGGGAACCCGAGAATCTTAGTTCAAAGGGGCCTTGGGCCTAAGCAGCTTCCAGCCAGTTGTAAGTGCTGCAGCACCCTCCCGGGGAAGGAACAAGCAGTATTCAGTGGATCTGACCCAAAGAGCTTGATCACTTGCAGTTCTAATAATTTCCCCGTGCGGTGCCTGGTCTGGGGACCACACTTTGAGAATGGCCAAGGGGATTTCCTTAGCATCACCTGGAACTTCTGGGGAAGCAGCTCCTGGTCTTTGAAGCTGCCGGTGTCCACCAGCCTACCAGTTCTCAGACCATCTGTAACCTGTCATTTGCGTCCAGGAAGGTAAACTGAGTGATCTATGCGGGGCAGCTGTCCAAACAGAGAAACAGCAAATGTCACGGGGCCCAGAGAATGGTGGGGTCTGCTGAGGCTCATGAAACCCAACCACTGCCATCTGTTTATTGTGACTCATGGCCACACGAGAAGCATTGGGAACCACTCCTGGTCATGAGGAAATCATCTATTGGAAATGAGAGAAGAGGCAACAGGTGGCATTTTTGTCTTTTAAATGTAGACAAACTTCCCCGGAGCCATTGCTATAAATCTTTATGAAAGTAGACTGCCGGCCTTTCTTTGGTGACACAGGTGGTGGATGCAAACCATTGGTCTTTCAGTTAGCAGTGAGGCACTTTCCCACTATTCCACCACGGCTTCTCCACTGCAGACAGGCCCTGGAGAATGGGAGAAGGTGGGAAGCAGCATGTGTTAAACTGAGAGCAGACTTCTCTCTTTGGGAACCAAGTCTGGAAGCCCACATGCTCTCTGGCTGCCAAAGGAAAGAGTGCTTTATTTGGAAGTGCAACATCTACAAATAAACATCAGGATTTGCTTCCTTCCAATGGAAAAGTCTCTACGATGCTCCTTGTGCAGATCTCAGAGGTGACCAATCATAAATAACTTGCAAACATTTTGTTGTGAATTTTATGTTGGAGGTATTTGGGCCTTGGGGTTATGAAGACTGAACTTGAGGGGGAAGAGGGCTCTTTGGGAGTTGTTTTCAGTGTTAGGCTCCCAGGCCATCTCCTCTTGAGCATGCGGCATTTGCTTTTTGCCCCTGTGCCCATGACACTTAGACAGTGGTGGTTCAATGGTAGACTCTTCCCCTCCCATGCAAGAGACCCAAGTTCAATTCCCAGCCAAGGACCCTCATGCCTAACCACCACCGCCTGGTCATGAAGGCTTGTAAGTTGCTATCCTGCTGAACAAGGGTGACTGGTGCTTCCAGACTAAGATGGACTAGGATGGAAGGCCTAAAATGTATGTATAAGCCAAACTGGTCAGTGAAAACCCTGTCTATTACAAAGGTCCGGTTCAATTGTGCATGGCATCCACAGAAGTGGGGTCCAGTCTGGTGTCAGCCAAGACCAACAGCAGCGTCAGTGGTTCCTAGGGCCTGGCATTGGCTCCTGGTCCTTGAAAGGTCTAGTGAATCAAACCCCAATGAATCGAGCAAAACACTAGGCGAGAAGAATCGAGGGAATTTCTGAGTGTATGAAATCGACATCCCTTCTGGGGCAAAGAGAATGCTTTCGATTATAGTAATGATAACAAACTAAGGTTCACATCATTGTGGAACCTCAGAACCACACCCCCCATTCTGTTCTATTCCCTACAATCATTTTTTCCCCTCCTGAACGACAGAACTACCTTTTAAATATATTGATCCTCTACTTCAAAGTCCCGGAATGGGTTTCCATCATACTCTTCTGGTCGAGAAAGACCTGAGTGAGTCCTGCCTGGGTCCAGCTTCTCATGCATTCTGCTGTACCTACAGCTGGCCACAGGGTCACCTTGCTCTCCAGCAAGACAAGCTCCGCTCCACCTCAGGGGCTTTGCACTTGCTGGACCGTCTTTTGGGGATGTTCAAATGTGTCATTATCAGCAAACTGCACAGGAATTTCCTTCCCTCCATTCTGGAGTCTAGGAGCCCTGGTAAAGCTGTGGTTTTGTGTTGGGCTGCTACCAGCAAGGTCAAGAGTTTGAAACTAGCTGACTCTTTGAGGGAGAAAGATGAGGCTTCCTGCTCTTGTAAAGAGCTACAGGTGTGTGAGAAACTCACAGGGGGCAGTCCTACCCTCCCCTATAGGCTTGCCATGAGTCGGCAGTGAGGTTATTCAGGTGTCTGCCCAAGATGCTTCTCCCGAGAGGCCTTTTCCTGCCCTGCCCTTGAGTTCCACATCGGGCATCATGTCCTCACCCAGCTGTGGCTGCTCTCATGGCTTTGATCGGTACTGAACATGACTTTCCACATTGGACTGTCTGGAGTCCTTGTGCATTGCTTACTGGGCTGCCCACTGAAATGTCAGCCATTTGAGCCCCAGGACAAAGATGAGGTTTTCTACTTCCATAAAGACATACCACCTCAGAAACCCACAGGGGCGGTTCTTCTCTGTCCCGTAGGGTCACTGTGAGGCAGAATGGAGTCCGTAGCAGTGCATTTGGTCTTTGGAGTGTAAGCAGGTGGCCGAGGACTTAGAGCCGCACTCATGGACTGCTTCTCGAGGAGAAGAGCGAGTCTGTCCACAAATGTCATTAAACCCCTGGTCATCAAGTTGCCTCAGACTCCCAGCAACTCTAGGGCGGGTTCTGAGGTTGGAAGTCTTTGCAGAAGCAGACAACCTCATCTTTCTCCCATGCAGGAGCTAGTGGAGTTGAACTGCTGATTTTTGGGTTAAGCAGCCCAAAGCTTATCCCACTGCCCTGCCTCAAATAAAAAAGCAGCTTACAGGGGAGACCTGGTGATGCAGAAGTTAAAGCATTCAGCTGCCAACCAAAAGGTCAATAGTTTGAGCTTTCCAGCTTCTCTCGGAAAGAAAGATGTTGGTCATCCCTGTCCACAAAAGAGAAGCCCCTCTGATCAGAGTTGACTAGCCTTCTTATCAGGCAGAGAGCATTGCCAAGTTGCTTATGGCAGATATAGGTCAAAATGTAATGTGTTATCATTTGATCTTCCATTCGATCCATTTTATAGCTGTTCAAATTTAAAAGAAAAGTCATGAAGGGGAAATCCACGTGGATTAAGCCCCTGGAAAATCCCCACTGACTGTGGACCAGCAATGCACACAGCCTTGCTGTCAGTCAGACTGCATCGGAAAGGAGATTGTTGCAGATGCATTTAGGGCAAGATTTATCATTCTATCTCCCTTGTGATCCATTTGTTCTCATTTTCAATATTTTCTGCGCTTTTTAATTGAGGCTTTTATCTGTTATACTTTGTTATTCTTGTTACTTTAAAAAATGTTTTCCAGGAAATGAAATCCAGGAAAGGTCAATCAATGAGAGAGTAACTGGATTAATGCTTGCTTGGGGGTATGGCAGGGGAGGTTGGGGCGTATTGGGGAGCTAATAATGAAGAGTATAAGAATGAAGAAAGAGTGGGGAGAGGTGAGTAGAGAGAGCACAGGACATTTTAAAGGCAGTTAAACTAGTCAACATTATATCGTGAGAGCAAATCCTTGACATTCATATAACAAAACATAAAAACCTACTGTTGTTTATTTAGGCCAGGTTGTCTAGAGAAGCAAACCCAGTGACACTCATCTATAGATCAGTAAGAACTATATATGAAGAAATCACTTTCTATCAAGAAGACATTCCAGCCCGTGAAATTTAAGTGCATAGGTCCATCATTCCGTCTTCAGACTCACATAGACACATGCAGCGATGGAGCTAGAATGCAGAAAGATCACAGGCCGGTGGGTGCAGAGTTGTGTACATCCAAGGTCAGAGGAAACGTGGCAGGGAGACAAACACAGCTCTTGGAGTCTGTCAGCCCACATTGGGGCCACCCTCAAGGCAGATACAAATTCCAGTGAAGTCCCGGAAAAGAAGAAAGTGAACCGGCAAAGAGGCAGTTCTCAGAGTCCCTTAATCTCATACAAAAGGCCACCCCCCCGACGGAGGTGTCATCAAGTGACCACTTGATTGACAACTTTGACTCCACCCCTAGGGCTGAGCGGTGATTCTAGCTGGCTTAAAATCCAATGACCACAGCCCTTCACTGCAATAAAGTCAGTTGTAACTCACGGTGACCCTATGACACGGAGGAGAGCTGTTCCTTAGAGTGTCTGAGACCATAAATCTCTATGGGGGCAGACAGCCTCAGCTTTCTCATATAGCTCCATTGGTGGGTTTGAACCACCTCTTTTCCAGTCGGCATTCACAAGTGAAGTTTCATGATGCAAAGTTTAGACTACAGTAATGCATCAATATGGGTCCATCAGTTACAGCAATTGTAACACACTGAAGCACGGCGGTCTAAACAGGGGACCGTGCAGGACAGAGAAAGTCACGTGGGACCACTTGTCCTTTCTGCAACGTTTTCTGTAAACCTTAGAAAGCACAAGAAAATATGGAAGAGTCTACGTTAAAGATATTAGAAATAACACAATGGAAATAATTAGCTACTTAGAAACACTTTTATGTTGATAAATTTAAAAATAAAGCCACTCTTAAATAAAACACAGAAGTGAGTTAACATGTCCTATTAAGATTCTTCTATGCAAGTAAATGCCATGCTAATAGGTCCAGAGCTGTCTAGTTAATTTCACAGTGTAGTGCTACACAATAGAGTTTCCTACAGTATAAAAATTGAAAATAATAATAATTTATAATTTATCCAGGGCTCAAGAAGGGAAAATAATGCTGGTACCAAAAGCTTCAGTAGAAAAAAAGTGTTTTGAAAATGATGCTGACAACATATGTACAAATGTGCTTGCTATAACTGATGTATGGGTTGTTTTTAGAGCTGTAAGAGCCCCCAATAAGATGATTTATTAAAAAACAAACAATATCCATTAGGGTTTCCTAGGTTTAAAATTTTTTTTCTTTTCTTTTCTTTTTTTTGGGCATCACTGCTCTCCGGTGGTGGGAGTAGGAGGCCCAGCCCCACTGCTGGAATTGAACCTCCGTCCCAGTGGGCCACAGTCCTGCGCACAACCACTACGCCACCGGGGCTCAGTCCTAGGTTTAAATTTTTATGGAAGCAGACCGCCTCAACTTTCTCCTGGGGAGAGACTTTTGGGTGTGAACTGCCAACTGTTTGGTGAGAAGCTGTGTTCTTTAACCACTGAGCAATCAGCGCTCCTCTGTCATGGGCAAACACACAATGATGCTTTGATTGCGTGACTGTGAATTGGACTGTCCTTCCTTGGGGCCATGTCGGAAATATGCCATAAAAGCTGTCTTCATAATCCCACTATTGTGTACGAACCACAAAGAAAATGAGTAAAAAGTACAAAGATGTAGATTGCAGCATTTTATGACGGAAAACTCAAAAATAGCTTAAACGTCCTGCAGTGATGAAAGCAAAAAGTCGTTTTGAGTAGCCATTTTATGAAATCTAGAACCATAAATTAATTGAGATTAAAAACACAAGCCGGAATGAAGTTGTGAATTTACTATGTTTAAGTGTATTTTAAGATCATAAAAGCCATCCAAAAATAAAGTAATTATGAAGCAGTGTGGGTGTGATTTTTGTGAGCTGGTAGCAGCCCTAAAAGTCAAAGGGAATATGTAGAAAGATAGAAGGAAGAGCTCCCCATGCAGGGTCCATCTGAAAGAAGGGCAACAGAATAAGCGACTGGCCCCAGTTGGACTGGCAGCGCCGAACTAATGCCTCTCCTTTTGCTTATGTTCATACCATCAAGCTGGAACGGCGGAAGGAAGGCTCAGATGATTTGGGTAGATAAAAATTGAGAACCTAAACCCTTTAACGAACGCTTCAGACAGGATCAAATTGGGGTGTCTTTGACTTGTGTTTTCTTGGCCTAAAGGTCCCAGCCCTCTGCTCTCTGCTTGGCCCCGTTAGTACTTGGTCTTCTTTCACAAATCAACCCAGAGTCGCTCCTATGTGGCCTTTCTTCCCAAGGCCTATATGTTGTTGTTGTCAGTTGTCACAGAGGTGGCTTCCACTAGAAACAACTTTATGCCCAACAGAGGGAAGCCTTGTCCTGACATGTTGTGTAATCTCCGGGGCTGCAGGGATGTTTGAGTCCATATTGTATGTTGTTGTGGTTAGGTGCTGTGAAGTTGATTTTCAAATCAGAGCAACTCCAGGAGAGAGAGTAGAACTGCCTCAGGGGGTTCATAAGTTGCAACCTTTGCAGAAGCAGCTTGAAAGGTCTGCAGAGCCGGAGGTGTGAAACCACCAGCCGCTCTGCTGGAGAGAGATGGGGCTTTCGACTCCCACAAAGAGTTAGTCTTGGAAGCCCAGGGGGCAGTGTTCCTCCGTCCCGTGGCGTCACATGGAGTCGGCATAAACTGGAGTCGGCATAAACTCCATGGCAGTGAGCTTTGAGCCTGGCTCAAGATATTTTAATTTCTCATGTTCGTGTTCCATGGACTTTGCTGGAAGGGAGCGTCAGCTGTCTGAAGGAGTGCTCATCAGCTGTCTGGAAGAATTCTGCAACTCTTGGTGGGTGAAGAGGGATGTTTAAAAGGCACTAAATCTATTTCAAAATAGACTTAAAATAAGAAACGGGCGTGGAAGGAAATCCTGAAACATGCTTTCGGCATCTTCAAGAGGACAACATTAATTTGGATTTGTGGAACTCAGTCACATTCATGGCTCTGTTTTATTTTGTTCTAAGCAACACAAACAAGCAAACGGAATGATTTTAGAGTTTAAAGAAGCCCTGGTGGTGTACTTGCCCACGTTACAAGGTCAGCGGTTCACGCCCAGTTGTAGCTCCCAGGAGAAAGATGAGCCTTTCTGACCCACGGATGTGCATCCTTGGAAGGGTAGTTCTACTATCGGATCACTGTGGGTGGGGATCAGCTCAATTGCAGTGGTTAATGAGCTCATGCTTGAAGCACCTTGGTAAAGTCATTACGCCCTTTGTCATTGGGTCTGCCTGCCTCCACTTCCTTGATCAGCCTATACCCATAGTCTCCCCTGGTGACGGTATGTAACCAGAGCCGTCCTTTGTTTTGCTTAGTTCAAAATCTCATTCCTCCCCAAATCAAGGCCTAACTGTTCCAGCTAGTTCTTGGTGACCTTAACCTGCCTCCTTTTTCCTTGCTATATACATCCCATTTTGGCATTTAATCCTGGCCAATTTTATGTTGTTGGTGCAGTG
>PVJH01048755.1:0-10655 GCA_004026705.1 Nesogale talazaci
GAGTTCCAGAAGTGCAGAACCGTTTGAATGAAAACTTTATTTGAAGAAAGGGCAAAAAAAACTAATAGATGGTGCATTTTCAATTTTTGGCTTAAGTCTTAGTTCTTTCCAGTGGAGCCAAATCCCCCTGAGCCCCTTTCCGTGTCCTCCAAAGCCTGAGAAGACAGAAGAGTGGAAAAGCCACAGTTAACTTTAGAGCCTTTCAGTTCTGACTGCCAACTTTTAATACGTTTACTCATGTTGTATCATCTTTTCAAAAGAAACACTGAAGAGACATTTAAAAGTTTAATATATTGGAAAGTATAATTATTTTTAAAAAGGCTAAGGAAATACTGCAATTTCAAAGAGCAAACAACTCAATTATTTATAATGCTAGGTTTGCCTACATAAAAACATTTCACGAATCTTAAAACTAAAGATTTAAATTTTACTCGAACTAGGACTAGGCACTTACATATAACATAGTTATAAATAAGCCCTGGTGGCACAGTGATGAGGCATTGAGCTGTGATCCACAAGGCTGGCAGTTTGAAACCACCACCAGCTCTGTGGGAGAAAGACTGGGCTCTCTGCTCCTGTAAAATAGTCTCAGAAACTCATGGGGGTCACGATGAGTCAGTCTTGACCCGGTAACAGTGAATTACAAAGTGCTTATCAAGTTCTCAAAGTTGTATTTTTCATTCTTTATTTATAATAATTCAACCCCTGTTCCAACTTATACGGTACTTACTTGAACTTCCTCTATATCTGGATAAAAAATCCGCTCACAAATGAGTTGTGCAATTCGGTCACCCTTTTTGACTTTGAGAGAGAAAAAAAGTTTATTAGTGATAATTGCTGCATTATCTATATTCTGTACAACTGAATGACAATTAGAGCCAGTTTATTGTTAAGTGTAGATAACAGAAAATTCATGACATTCAAGGCTACCTATAACATACCTTCAAATTTTTCTTTGCCAAAATTAAACAGAACAACACCTACATTTCCTCTATAATCTTCATCTATGACACCAGCTGGAGAAAAAGAAAATGAAATTAGCTTTAAGTTTTTCTACAAGAACAGCTTTTATTAGCTTTGAGATTTATTCCAACTCAGTGACTTGCAGGACAGGTTAGCACTGCCTATACGTTGCCATGGCTATTTTTCTTGGTATATTTTTCTCTTGCACTGTGGCTGGGGGCTGAAGCATCAACCTTGTCCTTAGCAGTGGAGGTCTTCATCATGCCCTGCTGAGGCTTTTCTGACCAGAACACTCTTGTTTTAAAAGTACCCTGAAATCATTTTTACTCAGTTTCGTCTTTTCTTTTTTAATGTAAAAACACTAGCAGTGCTATTTGCAAGAATGAAATTTTCATTCTTACAATTAACAGCAGGTTTTTGCGTTGGTACCATGTGAAGTTTAAAAACTAAGAAATCATGTTATTAAACTCAAGTAAAAACATAAAAATGGCCCCAGTTTTCTAACGTGTTGCTTCTATTGTACAGTGCCATGTCTTATTCCAAACTGTGTAGGCAAGACCACCTCAAATTGGTCATCCCGACTGTTCTCTTTAAGCCCACTGTCTCCCTGCTGCACCCTGCCAAAGACGAGAAAAAAATTAGGACTTGGGGTTTAGAGGTTTCTTCCGGTAGCAAAGCTCTTGCTTCTCACTTGTGTCCAGTCTGAAATATGATTAAGTCATGAATTAAATGTCCCAAACCCTAAGATATGAATTTGAGTAAGTCAACAATGACATGGCTAAGTAGCATTCTTGCAAATAGCAGACACTGCTGTTTTCACATTAAAAAAAAAAAAAGGACCAAACCCTTTCCGTTCATACTGTTCTTTTTTTAATTTGAACCACCGTCCTTTCTCAGAGAACGATCCTGCAGAAGCCATTAGTCTGTGGGACTCTGTATGATCAATGCCTGTTGGAGATGAAGAACATAAGGGCAGGAAATCTTTGCAGGAGAACGACTTGAGCCAAGGCTCTGCCACGGTCCAGAGAACTATGTCTACCAGATTTGCTAATACTATCTTTGTGCCAAGAATTTGCAAGTTTCCAGTCACTGATAATGTAGATTAGTATTTCCCAAAATAGGCAATCCTGCCTCCTCAGGGCTGCTGGAATGACCCATGGGACACTAAGAAGCAGACACTTTAACCTTGATGATGGGGTATGTGAAGGTGTTAACTGCTGGAGGGACGCAAAATAGTTTGTTTTCCTGAAAATGGGGTAGGGGAAAGTAGGTCAAATAAATTTGGGAACCTATGTTGGAGATATACCAGGCCTTCTCAACCCCCCATTCCATCTAATGACTTAATGAAGCATATCTTACTGTCTGTTCTATGGGAGAATGCTGGATGTTTTTACTCCGGTAAACCTACAGCGTCAGAAATTCACAGGTGCAGTTATAAGGCTGCTATGAGTCGGAATCAACTTTATGGCAGTGAGTTTGTCTTTTTTTTTCTAGTTTTAAAAAGGTAACTTCAAGGAACCCTGATAGCATCATGGGTTACACACCGGCCTACTAACCGCAAGGTTAGTAGTACAAAACCACCAGCTGTTTCACAGGGAAACGACGAGCTTTTTACTCTTGCCAAGACTGACAATCTCGGGAGCCCACAGGGCCAATATGAAAGTCGTGTCTCTCCGCCCGCCCCCGCCCCCCCCCCCCCCCCCCCCCCCCCCGCCCGCCTCTCTGCTGAGAGGGACTCAGTTCTGTGGCTGTCAAGTCACTGACAACTGTCAGAATACAACTAACTAACTGCTCCAGGAGCTTCCCGGGCAGATCTCCAGACCTCTCTTCAGGGCGTCTTCAAACTGCCAGTATTTGGATAGGAGTCAGATGCTTAATCACTTGTGCCACTCTGGAACTTGTAGGTACATTTTCAAGGGAAAACTTACTCAGAAAAATCACCACTTTAGATTTTTTCCACAGCACTAGATTAGAAGTTTAAATGAATCCCTGTGCTTTTTGAGTTGAGTTACCAGAGATAAATGAACCAAGCTGAATTTCTGTGCCTCTAAAAAGGTTCCCGTCATAACCTCTTTCCAAGTTGGAGTCAAAGTTAAGTGCTTAACAGTGAGAAGAACGAGTATGAGTGGGCTGAAAGGCAGCCGAGGTGGTTCAGCCCATGTTCAGAAGACAAAGGGAACAGTCTATTCTTGTCTAGTTGAGCGCAAAGGATCTCTGACCTGATCGGACAGCATGAAGCCCTGCTTTCTTTCTTCAGTTCCGGCTGAACGTTAACTTAGCCCTTAATATTCATAACGAGAATCGATAGAAAGATGGCATTAGTCATTTTCCCATACTACCTACAAGGAGTAAATTTTGACTGGAGTAGTAGCTTGGATCAGATTTAGCAAAGCCACTCCTTAGTGGACTATACTTCTTTGCTGGAACAGCCAATCACAGAGTGCAAAGCACCGGTTAGTCTTCACCTACCTAAAACAATGAAATGAAGAGAATGTGGCCTGACTGACCTCAGAGAACTTTTGTTTTATTGTATTAGAAAAAAGTTTTCCAATGTCTTCACCAAGCAATTCAAACACAGATAGAACGAGACTGGAGCCATTCCTTCTTCCTTTGAGGTAATCAAGGCTGGAATGCCACCTATTACTTACCACTTTGCTCTCCCAAACCGTCACTTAAATGTCAGACCCTCTTTCTGGTTAACGTAACTCAATCTTAATTGTTCTTTTTAAATCCATAAAATGAATACAGTCCCATTATTTCTATGGAACTATCCTCTCAAATATCAGCATAGAGTTTACTTTCACATCTCTTGCTATAATAAACAAAGTAGTCATTTGCATATCTTACATTATTAGTGGGTTTTATTATTTTATTCCCCCTAACCTTAACCCTAGTGGGTTTTATTCTTATGAAGCAGGTTTAAAAGAGCATTGTCCTGGGACACAGCAGGCATATATTTAAAACCTTAGTGGATAGTGGGGATAACTCTGAAAAACAAACAAAGGGGTGGCAATTCAAAGATCCATCAGTAGTATTTTCAAGATCCCAGCCAGAACCCGGGAGGCAGAGGGTAGCAATCGTTGCAGGTATGCTTCCTAGGGGTGAGTCCAGCATAGGATCCATCTCCTTCCCTGACTATCGCTGAGGGTGACTCCTCCCCCCGCCCCAGGAGACCTTATTGGTCCGTCTTTATTATTAATTTTACAGCAAAAATACAACAGCGGGAAATAAAATGTAAGCACCCCAGGTTCCACAGTACCCAGGTGACACTTTGACATTCAAGGACAATCCCATGTGTACTCTGTTTCTACATAAAGAATAAAAGTATTACGGATAGTTCTCTTCATGAGAAAGCTGAAAGTAATTTGAAGTTATCACTGGAAAAATCATGCATTGGAACTGGCAGAGTGAGTGAGTGACTTCAGGCCAAAGGTGTACTGTGTCAAGACTTGGGCACGCTGTCTGTTGGAAACCAACTTCAGCGCAAACGCCCACGCCCACCAGATGGGAGTTCTCACCCGGGTCCTTTGACCCTCACTCAGAAACAGACTGTGATATCACATGTGCCTAAGAGTTTTAAGGTACTCTCAATTCAAAGCATACCACTATGTAATTTTATGACTATTATATCAGCCACCAGGCAAACAAACTTTCCATTTATTTTACATGTCTTCTTTTCTAAGGATTGCTTGAAATGAGGAAAAAATTAGCAGCAAAGGTTAAAAAAAGTTTCCACCTTAAAAGAGAAAAAAAAAAAGGGGGGGGGCTGAGCCCTGGTAGCGTAGTGCTTGAAAGCAGGACTGTGGCCCACAGGCTTGGCGGTTCAAATCCAGCAGGAGCTCTCCAGTCGCAAGGCTGGGCCTCCCATTCCCACCAGATGACAGTGATGCCCCCCCAAAAAATAGAGAAAAAAAAATCTCTGAAATCAGGTCCAGCATGATGGCTTGCCTGCTTTGTGCATGCGTGGGCACGTGCCCAAGGGCTACTGCTGGCCCTCACCTCTTGGACCCAGGCCTATGCAGATCACTCCACCCAGGAGGTAGCGCTCAGGGGGACTCAACAATGATTTCATTAAAGACCTGACATTCTCAACCCTCTGATTTCTTGAAAACCCCGACGCTTTTCACCATCCTTTGACATTTTTTAACAATCTTTTATTACCTTGGCAATCCTTACTTACCATTCTTGACCTTATAAAAGTACTCGAAATTCGGCCATAATTTAATGAGCCCAGATTGCTCAATCTCAGTTAACTGTCAATCTCCACTTTGTTATTCTCAGTCCCCCAAAGTACCTCAGGGTTCCTGTCTTACCCTATAGCACCACCTAGTGGCACCAAGGAGACACCAAACAAGTAAATCAAACACCACCATCTGGAAGGTTCCCACTCATAATGACCCTATAGGCTGCAGACCTGCCCCTGTGGCTTTCTGTTGATAGGAAGAGGAAGTCTAGTCTTTCTCTTGCAGAAGAGCTGACAGCTTTAAATTGCTAAGCTTCCATTAGCAGCTTCCACGGCTCTTTCAAGGAGACACCAGGCCTTTCCAAGCTGGTAGAATGGAAAGGCAGCCCTGAGACTAGTATGGAAGAAATCTCATCGTGTGCTGATACCTTGCAGTGGCACACAATGGTGAGCTAACTCCAAGAGGTACTTGGTTGGTGATGGGGATACCAGCTGAACACAAGCCCATTCCAGCTCTGAAGGTCTGGGCAGGGCAGAACTGCCCTGACGTAGGGCTTCTAAGGCTGGATGCAGACTGCCACATCTTTCTCCCACACCGCTCCCTAGTGGTGGGCACAAGCCACCAACCCACTGTGCCACCGGGGCTCCTGGACAGGGGGTGAAAAACATGTTTGGATTGTCCCGGATGAAGATGGCAGTGTCTAGTAGTAGTGTCTATGTGGGATCCTATCTGAGCCAGTTTCCTCATCTGCTAACAGCACAGAGAGTTGTTGTGAGGATGAGACATGTTAGAAAGCCCCTGACGCATGGGGCCGTCACAACATGTGTAGTATGTGCTTGTATTTTGTCTTAGAAGGGCTTCTGAAGAAAAGCTCTGCACAAGTGGCGGAAGTGGGAGGCCCTAGTGGGCACAGCTCTGTGGAGGCCAGGAAGTCTGCACTCACCGCAAGTGAGACCCCTGCCAATGGGCTCTATATCCCAGGAGGGAGGCAATTCAAAGTACAGAGGCCCTGTCAGGGTGAGAAGTCCCTTTTAGTGAGGGGGAAGGATTACCAAGGGCTGTGAATAGAGGAGACTGGAGCCACTTCAGAAAGAGACTGAGTGGGGAAGGCGCTGACTTTGGACAAGCCCAGAATGGCTTATTATAAGGGAAACGGGTGCTCTGAAGGGTTTTATTGACAAGAATTTTAAATACACAATCTTTTTTCATAGTCTGTTAATAATGCTGGCTTTCATATGAAAGTAAATCCTTACTTCAAAGTAGACCCGGATTTTCTAGCACCTTTTGCTTAAACAATTACTATGACACAAAAGCTTTATTTTCCCCTTTGCAATTACAAACTTTAAGAGTGATTTGGGGCTGAATACAGATTCTCACCAGCTACTGTGAGGGAGAGTCTTGGAGACCCCTAAGGCAATGGACCTCAACCAGTGGGTCACGACCCCTTTGGGGGTTGAACGACCCTTTCACAGGGGTCATCCAAATCTTAACAGCAGCAAAATGACAGTGATGAAGTAGCAACAAAAATAATTTTATGAAAAAGAATTAATAACTATGGTTGGGGAGTCACCTCAACGCGGAGACCCACTGCCATCAGGACTCTTCTACCTTGTCCGACAGGGTCACTCTTAAGTGCTCCAACTCCACAGCAGTGAGCTTGAGTTTAGTACACTAATTACATACATATATATATCCCGTGTCAGATACTGCCTAGTTAGCGTATTACTAAAGTAACATGCATTGCACATAGCCGTCATTGAAAAGTTAGAGCTAATCACATAGCTTTTTAAAG
Source organism: Nesogale talazaci (assembly GCA_004026705.1). Taxonomy (NCBI): domain Eukaryota; kingdom Metazoa; phylum Chordata; class Mammalia; order Afrosoricida; family Tenrecidae; genus Nesogale; species Nesogale talazaci. Next base: position 6,940 of record PVJH01048755.1, read on the forward strand.
TACAAAGTAATTATCTAATTATTTCAAATATAAAAACTTTTGTCACAACCCTATCCTTGAAGATAAAATTAAAAACCTGTCACTTTAATATCTTTTAAACAATCATATAGTAAATACTTATCAATATTTAATAGAAGAAAAATGAAAATATTTTACCTCCTACATCTATGAAGTGTTTTGCAGCCAAGCCAGAACGTGGAGCTACAAAACAAAGGGGGGAAGAAAACTTTAGAGGGAAGACAATACTGGGTATGACTGGCACAATTCAAACACATCATTCTCAATTCCTATGTCATCTCCAGATTAACTTCATCAGGTGATTCTTGGTATTCAAGAATTGTATCTATTTACTTTGGAGAAAAATAGACAACAATGAAATGTATACCACCTCCAACAATTTCTACAATTAAAGACACTGTTTATATTCTTCACATTGTGACACCTCTCTAACGTTTTTTTCAAACTACCTTACCCTCATAACAGAAACTCAGACCTCTAAGCTGCTTATCTATCCTTTCAATTGCTGCTCTTCTTTTCTTGGGAAAAGATCCTGCTCGGTAAAGTAGGCGCTTAGCCCAAAGGAGAAGCCTCATCATCGAGAGGGCTTGGCAGAGGCTGCAGCAATGGGCTGCACGGGGTTGTGCAGTGTTTCCTTCTGCTGTACACAGGATCACTATGAAACAGAACAGACTTGTAGGGGCTCTCAAACTTAACAGGGGGCCAGCCCACTGTCCCCCAGACTGTTGGAGGGGCGGACTATAGTTTTAAAAAAAACTATGAACGAATTCACTGCAGGCCCAGGATGAGTCAGTTGCTAAGCAGGACTGCGGCGACGGCAAAAACACATAGCAGGCCAGATAAATGTCCTGAGCGGGCTGCATGTGGCCTGAAGGCCATAGTTTGAAGACCCCTGCTTTTTGGCACTAAAAACAACATTTTGGTTCAAAGATCGTTTTGGCTTAAGATTTCAAGATTTCTTCGGGCTAAGTTTAGGGTGGATATGGTTGCACAGTTCGAACTGTGTGAGAATTTGAAATTCTACTCATCCTTTATCTATCCTGTTTCCTGACACTAACACCATCCCCTGCCCTTGCTACTTACCGACACACACACACACACTCCCTTCTGACAACGTAGTCGATGGGCTCAAGTTTTTGTTTACTTTGAAGTGAGTCAAAAATGAATTATGCTCTTGAAAAGATGGCTTAAATTCTCTCTGGTGACAAGTGACTTGCTCCAGGGGGACTTGTGCCCTAGCTTGTCCTTGCTCCTTCAGCTCGGAGGTGCTTCCCTCTAGCACACATGCCCTCAGCCTCCGCAGGGAAGGGTGCTTGGAAGGGAAAGGATGATGGAAACCCAGGACAAGGACCATACCCTTATGATACAAAATGCCCTGTGCTCCACCCTAGGCCTTCCCCAGAGTTCCCATGCTTTAACATTAACTCTCATCACTGTCTCCACAAACTAGTCTGATCCTTGAGTTGGCAGTCACCCTAAAAATGTTCCAGTTTAAAAAAAAAAATCACCTTTCCAGCATCTTCACAAGGAGTTGTTGTGAAAAAAACAGGAGCTGCCTACCTTAGGCTCAAGTAAGAAGTCAGAACTGACAGGGTGGAGAGACAGAGACAGTTAAGGAAATGAGTTTCTTTCAAGCTGAACTTGCCACACCAGAAGGTTCCTCTTTCTTTTAGGAAGTAGGTTGAGGAGAGTCCCCTCTACTCACATCCAGGGAGACCAGGCAGAATATATTCTAAGGGGAAACTAAATCAACAGATAAACAGGACCCAGTGTTATCAAGCACACCCCAACGCATGTCTTAACAGTAACAGAGTAGAACTCAACTCCACAGGGTGTCCCAGGCTGGCACCTTTGCAGAAGACTGCCAGCTTTGTCTGCAGTGTTGTGGAAAAGCCAGGCAAAGAGCTACTTGCTCCTAGAGTCACTTACCTACTCTTCCGTAACACCCAGAAGGCAGGGCAATCTGAATGTCTGTCTTCACCAAGGCTTTCTCCATGGGTGGAACTGTATAGTCATAGGCACTAAATAGTTCAAAGAAAATATTTTATAAATAAGGTTAATTCATGCAACTTGAGCTTCCACAACCAATACACACATATACATAATATATATGAGAGAGGTAGCTGTTTTCCTCGAGCTAACACTTTTGGTAGGGGACAGGTGTGGCCAGGCCTCTTCCACACTGGGGAAAAAGGTATATCAGAAGGGGGCCGACAGGCAGCCCCGAAGATGTCTCACTAAAAAAGAATGAAAACAGGATGAAGAAAGGATCGAGAATAAGGGGTAAAGAATGGTTAACAACTATTAATACAGATTTAATAAATTCTGTACTATATGCCAGGCACAATTCTAACTTCCTTATATACTTTAATTCTCATTAATGGGGAATTAATTTATCAGTCCATAGTACAATCACCAACAAGCAGTATTGTAAAGTTGTTTCTGAACATTGTTTTCCTTCCTGGACTCCTTGAAATTGTCTCCTATTCATATTTTTAAATCTTATTCAATTCTCACAGCAGTTCTCTAAGAGACCATGGGAAAATCTGGGTGGGACAAATGGGAGGGCTGTTGCATGCATTATGCTTGGCTTGGCAGTTTACCAGTCTGTGTCAGTGGATTTGGATGGTGACAAGGTGCTGAAAAACTAAATCTCTAAGGTGCACCTAGCACTTACTGCTTCTGCTGTGATGACTGGAAGTTCCTTTCTTGATAGCTATGTAAGAACCTTTCACTGGAAGTCACTTTGAAGTCCCTGACTAAACCTGGCAAAGTGATGCTAGAATTTCACTCCTTTCCTCTTTTTCATAGCCAAATTCTCTCCTTTACTATACGGTTCAGTTATTTCCAGAGGGATTTCAGTATACAGGTTGCAGTCACCTATGTGTTTATTAGGACACTTAAGTACCTTAAATCAAAGTCTCTGCCATTCCTACTCATAATGAGAGACCCTAGAGGGCAGGTAGAAACGCCCCTATGGGTTTCTGAAACTCTAACTCTTTTCAGGAGTAGACAGCCTTGTCTCTCTCCAGAAGAGCTGCAGGTGGTTTCAAACTACTGACGTTGTGAATAACAGCTCAACATAACCACGAGGTCACCAGATCTAGGCAAACTACATTGCTGTCCTAACCCATTGCCAGGCATTCCTTCTGACTGATAACACTATAGGGAAAACTAGTACTGCTTCAGAGGGTTTCCAGACTATCAATCTTTACAGATGTAGACTGGCACAGCTTTCTCCCATGAGGCTGGTGGATTTGAATTGTAAACTTTTCTGTTAGCAGCTGAGTGACTTCCAATCACCGAATCACCTGGACTGTAGTTTTTCCATGAAAAGTAAAGGGCTGAACTTAAATCTTTTTCACTGAATAGTTTGCAGAGGGCCAGGGGAGGTGCTAGCCTGACTCAGTGGCTGCCTCGTGGGTTCCAGCACCAGAACAACCGTGGGTATCCGGCAGGACCGGACAGTGTTTCCCTCTGGTGTGCAGCGTGTCTCTATGGGTCGGAAGGGACTGAACAGCACCTAACACGGCCACCAACTTTTAAATTGGTGTTTCAAGCAGCACAGTGCCCACCGATAAACAAGCACCGCCTGGTGCTACAGAACGCACGAATGTGGGTTCCTCTGGTGGCGCAGTCCAATAAGCGTTCGGCTGCCCACTGTACGGTCGGGGGTTCAAATCCCCCCAAGTGCGCCG
>PVJH01048756.1:0-10640 GCA_004026705.1 Nesogale talazaci
CCCACACACACACTGCTCCCTCCCATCCGTGTAACTGGACCACACACCCTCTACCTGCGGCTGCAGACCAGCTGTTTCCCAATTCCAATCTGTGTGGACAGGTCACCCCAACCCCCAGCCATGTGAACAGGCCACCCCCATTCTCATCAGCATGGACGAGCGACCTGATTCTCACACACACACACACACACACACACACACACACACACACACACACCTCCCATGGTTTCCTGGGCAGACTCCTGTGCGGAGTAAACAAGCATGAACCTTTCCAGTGGAAGGCTTGAACCTGGAACTGGGACATCTTCCCGCCACTTGCCCATTCCCAGAGACAGCTGGATCCCCAATTCTAATCTTTATGGGGAGCCAGCACTGGCCGTCCCACCCACGCAGTGGGCCTTGTGTGCATCACAAAGGATAGCCTGTTCCCAGCGAGGGAGCATTCCTGGACTCCAAGTGTCCTCCTGGGCTTCAGCATTGGAAGTTTGCAAGGGGCCCCCCTACTCCTGCCAGGGCGCCCTGTGGCATGTGCCGTTCCTGCACGTTTTGGCAGGGCATTCCACCCTTTTACAGATGGGGCTACAGGGAAGTAGGAGCCTGGTGGCGCAGGGGGTAAGCTGCTACAGGGAAAGATTCTCGGTTGGGACCTACGGGCTGAGAAGGGTGTGACTCCCTGTGGGGCAATGCTACTCGACTTCACAGGGGAGCTGCTGGTGGTGCAGTGGTGAAGCCTCCCTGGGCTAACTGCAAAGTCAGGGGTTCGATACCACCGTGGAGGGCCAAAGATGAGGCTTTCTGCTCCCGTCTTAGAAACCCCCAGGACCAGCTTTCTCTCCTGCCTTGCAGGCTCACTGGGCAGCGTCAGGATGGACTCCATGCAGTGAGCTCGGCTCCGCTGGGCAGCCGTAGGGCTGCCTGGAAGACTGGCCATTACCCCTTTCACCCAGTCTGTTCTTTGTTGCTCCATTAAAAAACCCAGAACCAGACCCACTGCTCCCTGGGGCTCATAGCGAGCGGACCCAGGGTTTCCCAGGCTGTAAGTCTTGGCCGGGGCAGAAGGCTTCCCTCAAAGTAATTACTGTAACCTATGTTAAAAGGAACGAACACATTGGTGACGTTGTTGGGAGGCTAACTGCCAGGTCAGCTGTTCAAAACCCCCCTCCCCTCCTCCAGAGCAAACGGGAATTTCCACTCCTGTAAAGAGTGACAGTCTGGGAACCCTGGAGGGCCAGCTCTCCCCACTGGTGGGCCAAGGCAAACGTCACACTTTGCTTTAAGCTATTAACATTGTATCAGAAGCCCTTACCTCTTGGCTGTTTTCCACAACCAAGGGGACACAAGCAATGGGGGGGGGGGGCGGGCCTCAGTGCATGGCCATGCGTCCCCTGTGGCGGGGTGGGGGCTCTGTCCCCTGCAGTCCCTTTGACGCAGCCGTAAAGCAGCCGTGTCTGTGTCCTGCCAAACCCACAGGCCTGCGAGCTGCGGACCAAGCGGAAGCGGAGTCGGGGCTCACAAGGGAAGGCTGCCTCTCCCCAGTCCTTTCCCATGACTGCTTTCTCCATCGGCGCTAAGCAAACATCCAGACTGCCTGGCTACTTCCAACCTCACGACCCCTCTACCCCAACCCCCATCCCCCACCCCCTAGGGGACCTTGGGAGCAGGGACCTCAGAGCCCTGTAACTGCATGGCCTCAGGTCCCAGCAGGACAAAGCCAGGACACAAAGGCGGCTGAGGGGGAGGCAGACATTCCCGGGGCCTAGGGCCTGGAATGCCAGCTATTCACATGTTGGCTGGCGAAGGGCTGAGGGGCCCGGGCTGGTGCACGCACACGAGCTCGGACCTGCTGAGCCCACTGGTTTCACTCCACACAGGAAGGTTGTCCAGGCTGTCCTGGACAGCCCTGACCACACCCAGGAGCCACCTGCAGCTCTCCGAGATGAGCTGCCCCGCCCTGGGTGAGGACAGACACCTGCACCCCCGTGGGTTGGGGCCTCACCCCTTGCTGTGCCCACTCCCCGCCCTGGCCAGGCCCTGGCAGCCGCTCATCCTGCGGTTCTCCCAGGGGGCTGTGGGGTCAGCAGTGCTGGCCTCCCGCCAGGGCTGTGCCTGGCCCCCATCAGGGACCAGGGTCCAGGGAGAGGCTGGGTTCAGTGGACCACACATGCACACGGCCAGCACAGCCCAGACAGACAGGTGTGGTCTGAAGGGGGCGGCTGCTGAGCCGGGCGGGGCACCTGCACATTCCTGGGTGTCTGAGGCAAACCTGTGCACTGAGCCCAACCCAGAGACTGCCAGCCGGCTGCCTCCAGAAGGCGGGTCCACCCCACAGCCGGAAGAAGGCAGGTGGGCCCCAGCCAGCCATGCGGGAGGAGCAGGGCACGGTCAACATCCATCTTGTTCAGTACTTTTCCTCCCAGGACATCTGTGTGGCTTCGTCTCTACCCAGAGGGGCCTGCCGCACCCCTCTGCACAGTCTCAGCACCCTGACAAGCAGAACTCGTGCTGGGCCTGGATTCGAGGTGTGTGAACGAGCCCTGGTGGTATTGGATGGGGTTACCGCTCCGACTCCCAGTCCCGGGTCAAGGATCAAAATCGCCAGCCGTTCCATTACAGTACAACACGGGAAGCAAGCCATTTCAAACACAATCTATTTTGACGCACGATGCTGCCCGTGATCGGGCAATACCTATGCCCCAGCCAGGAAGTCCAGTGCCTACAGGATGATTCGAATGGACACGCCCATCACTAAAGCTAGCGGAGAAGACAGTAACGAACCCTACCCACGTCTTCGGTCGGGATGCCACCCAGAGGCAGTGCTCACGTTGGGCATCTGGAATGCAGACCCTGGACCACGTGGCCTTGGTTGAGAGAGAGGCAACCAGAGAATTGTACAAGGCCCGAGAGCCGTCATCCTCACAAGTCTCTCCACGCGGACGGTGGTCGTACACAGGGGGCCTGTCGGATGGACACACGGGGGTCAGACCGCCTGCACCTGCGGGAAGAGTTCCTGAGAGGCTGGATAGCAGCAGCCAGACGGAGGCCCGGAATGGACCATCACCGCTCATAGGGACGCCGAGGATGAAGTTGAAAAAATGGAAACGCATTCCCAAGAGCCGAAGTAAGGCCTGGCGTCCACCCCACCTGAATTTCGGGACCACCCAGAACAGATCAGGTCCATCCAGAACCGAACACGAGTGAGAGAGGCGCTGAGGGGCTGGGAGGAGGGGGGACAATGGGGAGGAGGCCAGACATGAAGAAGCAAGGGGTTATCATAAGACAGGGAGGCAGGGAAAGTTCAGAGGGGGTGCTGAGAACAGACCCCAAAAGTTGCTCTTGGTGGAGGAGCAGTTAAAGCAGACGGGAGAAAATTTCAAGAAGGAAACTCAAGTCTTTCAATTAGGCGTGCAGAGGTCTGGCGTGAAAGACCCACAGCTTGACAGAGCATCTCAAACGATGAACAAAATCAAGCCTAGAGTTGAGCCATGGCTCTGTGGCTGGGCTGATGCTGACAACCATTGGAAACTGCCAGCTGATGCATAGGGCAGAGACGAGGCTTCCTATTCCCACAGAGTTACCGTCTTGGAAACCCTAAGCCTCGGGCGCAGTTCCGCTCTGTCCTATAGGAGCAACAGGAGCTGTGAGTAGGGGTGGAGTCTGGTCTGTCAATCAAGATGTAACCAGTGAGGCCTCAGGGTGGGCATGGCCTTCTCCTGAAGATTCTGGGAACTTCTGAATTTCCTTCTTGAAGGCGGGAGACACCTCTCTCTCCCTGCTCACTCTCTGGAAGACAGTCTACTGGCAAGACACATGGAACTATGCTAGGGCCCTGAGAGCTGGAGAAGCCACGTGGAGACCCCTGCCAGTGCAGAGATGCTCACACCGCCACTGGATCCACCAGACTTTCTACCCACTGACCTGTGATGCTCCTGCATTCAACATCATTGCACGCATTGTGTGAGTCTGAAGAGGGCTTTATGGATCAGTATCAGACTTAGGGACTTGGACTGCACTGGGTTGGGATATTTCTATTATGTACAATTGCCCTTTATATAAAACTACCTCTTAGACACATAGGTGTGCTTATAAATTGTTTCTCTAGTAAAGTGGCACAATATTAAGGATGCAGAAAGATGGAAGATTGCCAAACAGCGTTAGTGTACCAAAAAGGATTGGTCAACATCCCATCATTTCAAGATGCAGTGTGCCTCTTCTCGTGGTGCGTGTCTGGGCAACCCCTCCCGGCCTGCTCCTGGGGGTGTCCTGGGATCCTCGTGCAGCTGGACCCCAGCCTCCAGGATCTGGGCGAAGTGAGGCCATCACCTCCACGCCAAGTTCCGAGAACTGGTATGTGGTGTGTCTCCGTGGCCAGCCCCACTGGCCCTGCACTGCCCAGTATCTGCAGAGGATGGAGTGGACACACAGGCCCATAGGCGGGCAGTGGGCTCGGCTGTCGGAAGATGACAAGAAGAGGGGCGTCACTGCGTGCTTGAGGTGAGAAGGGGCATTCCTGGTGGCTGGGCTGACAGAGCGCAGCAGAAGAGCCCCTGCCCCCTCCAGCTGTCTCGGAGACAAGTCTGGTGCTTGGCAGCCCCGAGCACGTCAGGACACGTTCATAGTGGCGAACTCGAAACCAACCTCAGGCAGTCCTCGCGGAGAGACTTAACAAAAGATTGGAGGAAAGGAGCCGTGGACGTCAGCCACGAGGAAATGGGAAACATTCCAGGATCTGGAAGGGGAAGGTTTCATGTCGGAAAACCAGGGGCGCTCCCAAAGTGTGCATGTCAAGTCAGAATCTCACCTGGAATGGGACGCACACGGCTGTGCTCAGTGGGGAGCAGGGATTACCAAGAGCAACCACGGAAAGAATAGGAAGGAAGGAAGGAAGGAAGGGGGTGGGGGGAGTGGGGGAGGGCGTCATGGAACAATGCCGTCCTACCGTCTTACCAACTGCAGCAATGAGGATAGGCGGCGGCACTACAGAAATGGAGGGTCCAGAGTCCACACGTCATGGGTCCATGCGCAACTGACCCACGTCTCTCGTATACCGCAGAGGACAACACTAAACCTACAGGTCAGGGAGAGGGACTGGCCGGCCGGCCATGCCCATGCAGAAGCCAATCGAGGAGAGAGGGCAAGGGCACGGCCCCCATACTGGCACCCCAAGCCCTGCACGGGGCTGCGACGGCGCAGAGAGGACAGTAGGGCCAACAGCAGCGTGAGACAGGACACCCCCTCTCTGAGGACAATCCTGGGCACACCCGGCAGGGAGTGAGTCTGATCTGACATGACCACAGTGGGCCAAACTAAGACGAGAACAGAACAGCTCAGCGCCGGGGGCAAAGCCAAGCCACAAAACCCTCAGAGCACTGCCAATGGCCTTCCGGCTCGGAGGGGAAGTTCCCAGAAGCCCCCAGGACTGGTGGGGAGAGAGTCAAAAAGGTCGGGGGATAAACCTCGAACCATTTATGTCTTTTCACTTTTTTGTGTGCTAGTTTTTTTCTCTTTTAATTCAATCTTTTGCTTTGTCTGCGTAACCGTTGGTTTGCCTGCCAACACAGACAGGCATGAGAAGCAAGCACAAGGAGAAAGCCACGGGCCAACGGTCCTGGGGGTGATCTGGGGGAGGAGGAGGCAGGGAAAGGGAACAGTGTAAGGTATGGGGCTGAGCCCCGGTGGCATAGTGGTTGAGTGTGGGACTGCAGCCCACTGACTTGGTGGTTCAAATCCAGCAGCAGCAAGGCTGGGTAGCTCCCACGACCACCAGAGGGCAGTGATGCCTGCCCCCCCCCCCAAAGTTCTCAAACCAAGATATGAAAACAAACAAAAAAGATATGAAGACAGCAGTAATTTAGAATTTATCAAGGGGGTCACGAGAGGGAGGGAGGAGAGAAGCTGATACTAAGGACACAAATAGAAAAGTAAATGCTTATTAAATTACGGTGGCAACATATGTACAAATACGCTGGATACAATTGATGTGTGGAATGTCTTAAGAGCCCCCAATTAAATTATTTTTAAAAAAAGACTCTTAACACAAGACAACAGATGACTGGAGAATAACATGGATGGAAAAGCTGGGCAAGGGGAATGGCTATCAGAAAGCTGGCAGAGGAATTTTAGCATTTGTCAGAACTGCTGCTAAAAATAAAAATGTTCTCTTGGTACAAGCAAGGCCAAGAAGAGACATAGCCACCATAAACATATTTGCACCTGACTACATAGTCTTGCCACATGTCACACAAGGGACAGTGCCTGCACAGAGAAACAGAAAATGTATAACTTCAGTGGGAGGGGGGCAGCATCTGGCGCTCAGAATCGTCACACCGAACTGACACAGAATCAGACAGACCCCCAAGTCCTGAGCAACGGGAATCACGTGCTGGTTTGCTGTGGTTTGTCAGTTCCCACGCACAGTAGCCTGCGTTCCACAGACGGCAACACAGCCTCATGGTGTTAGTCGGGGTGGACTGGAGAAACACATTCATAGACACACATATGGATATAAGGGAAAAGTTTATATACAAAAGGAATGGAATGGGCTGAGCCCCGGTGGCGTAGTGGTTGTGCGCGGGACTGCGGCCCACTGGGACGGAGGTTCAATTCCAGCAGTGGGGCTGGGCCTCCTACTCCCACCACCGGAGCAGTGATGCCCCCCCAAAAAAAACAAAAGGAATGGAACATTGAGAAAGCATCCGAACCCAGTCCAGCCCAAGGTCATCAGTCCGATACCAGTCTATAAAGTCTCCTTCCGACTCATGAAGCACATGCAATGACACCAGGACAATCACAGGCCAGTGGATGCAGAGTCTTGTGTGTCCAGTGACAGTAGAAGCATCCCAGCACTGGCAGGGGTCTCCCCATGACTCCTCATTTCCAGGGCTCAGGGTTCATCAGAAGTATCCATTGGTGGTAGAAGTATCTCAGTGCTGGTAGGGGTCTTCCTGCAGCCTCCCAAGCATCTCAGCACTGGCAGGGGTCTCCCCATGACTCCTCATTTCCAGGGCTCAGGGTTCATCAGCAGTATCCATTGGTGGTAGAAGTATCTCAGTGCTGGTAGGGGTCTTCCTGCGGCCTCCCAAGCATCTCAGCACTGGCAGGAGTCTCCACATGGCTTCTCTGGCCCCAGAGGTTTGGTTCCATGCAGGTAAGCCCATGTGACTTCCCCTCCAGCTCCTCCAGTCTCCAGAAATCACCATCGATCAGCATGCTGTCATCTCATCTTGTCAATAGTTCATCTCCAAGGAACTGAGTCTGAATCTCTCATCTCTACGGGAGAAACATGGCCAGATTTCCCAGAATTCTCAGAGAAAGCCAGGCCCACACAGCGGTCTCATTGGCTATCTCCAGATTGATAGGCTTGACTCCACCCCTCCACTCTTAGATTGGCACCAGAGAACGTGATTGCCACACTCATCCTCAGCCAGCCTCACAGTCACTGTCCTGTGTGCACCCACTGCTGTGGCCATTCTCTCTCGCGTCTAATGACCCTGCACTCCCTTCTGATGACTTGCCAAATGTGTGAGGCCAAGTCTTGCCTCCCTTGCTTCTCAGGAGCATGGTGACTACTGCACGTCTGTCTTCCTGCCTGCACAGGTCTGTGTGCTCTACTGGCGGACCAGGGGGGAGACTGAGAAGGACCTCGTGGCCAGGACCCAACACTGGAGTCCTGTGTGGTTGCAGCAGGCACTCGATCCTAAGGGCCGCCATGTTCTAGAGTGGGGGTGACATAACTGCCCCAGATGACAGAGACGGAGATGCAGCGCCCAGCCAGCAGACCCATCGTGGTCAAGGGCCCGTCCCAGGCCAAGCTGGCTGCCTTGAGGATTCATTCATACATTCTGCTGCTCCCTGTGTGGACAATGCGATGGCCCCGACAAGTGCAGTCCTCTGGACAGGTGCCCGCTGACCGGGGCATCTGGACCAGGGGACCGGAGAGCTGCCTGAGAGGCAGACTGACCTGCAGGTGGGATGCTGTGTCCTTTGTGGCTACATCGCAGGGATAATTTTGCTGCTATGTGGACCGAGCCCACCCTGTGCTTCGGAGCTGCAGCCCCTCCCCATGCTTGCTCCGTCTGCGTGCTGAGCGCATCCCCAGAGAAGCTGGATTCTCTGCAGGAGAGCGCGACATCGTCAGCACTGGAGGAAGTCTTCTCAACAACCTGAGAGGCGCAGGTGACTCAGCCTGGCTTGCTGCCCGTGAGGACCGGAAGCCCTTCCTGGCGGAGGAGATCAAGCCGCGCGGCCTGCAGCGTGGATTGCGACTCAGTGTCAGGAAGACCCAGGAAATCACACCCGGACCAACAAGGAGCATCAGGACAGACGGAGAGGAGGCTGCCCTTGTCGAGGATTCTGTCTCGCTTGGATCCACCATGAATACTCGTGCGCGCAACAGTCAGAGCTCAAAGCTGCTGTGTGAATCCAGGTAGACTACGGAATCAAATTCATGAACACGCATATGTGTAAAAGGGAGAGTTTGTAGACAAGAGGAATGGAACAATGACAAGGCATCGCACCCCACTCCAGCCCAAGTCCCGAAGTCTGATATTAGCCCCTCTGTCTGATTCTCATCCATGAGTCCTCTTCAGACTCACGAACCACAGGAAGTGACGCCAGGACAATCACTGGGCAGTGGGTGCAGCGTCTCGTGTATCCAGTGGGGGCAGAAGCATCTCATCACTGGCGGGGTCTCCTCGTGGTTCCTCCAGTCTCCAGGCTCAGGGTCTATCAGCGTGCTCCATGTGTCTTGTCAGCTGCAACGTCTTGTCCCAGGAACTGAGTCTACAGTCTCTCACACCCAAGGGGGAAATACGGCGAGATTTCCCAGAATCTCCGAGAAAGCCACGCCCACACAGAGGTCTCATTGGCTAGCTCCAGACTGACAGACTAGACTCCACCCCTAGACTCCCTGACCTTGACACCAGAGCAGGTGACCGCCGCAGCTGCGTCACCCTGGGTGAGTCTGCGGCGCAAGCCCTCGGTGGCGGGCTGAACAGCAGGGTGTTTTTACGTGAGGACTGTTCCCCGTCGCCTCCTCCCATGCACGTGGCGGTTGGACGGCGCAGAAGGGAGTCTGCAGGAGAAAGGATGCAACGGATGGAGTCGCGGAGCCTTGGACCGCCACGCGGGCAAACAGCTCTGTCTGGAAGAAGGACAGCCAGAGCCCTCCGTGGAGGCAAGACTGCGAGGCCCTGTCCACACTCATACCGTGGGCCTGTTGTGGGAGAGACCAGTCGCTGGGGAAGGACATCATGGAGGGGGGAGGGGCAGCCAAAGAGAGGAAGGGCCTCCGAGAGGGGCTGCGTGTGGCTGCATCGCCGGTGAGAAGGCTGCTGGACCGGGCCCCTCTCATAATGCTGCACACAGATGGTTACCACGGGCCGGAACCAGCTCACCAGTCGTGTCCCCCCTCCTGCCCGCCCCCCATTTCCAACATGGCACAGTTGCCCAGCGGGGCGGCCCCAAAGCAGAACTATCAGTGCGAGCCTCAGGCCAGCCTCCCAGGTCCAGGTTGAGGGGGCTACACTCGGGTCCCCCACCCAGGTCGGGGGGGCTCCTGGGCCGCATGGTGCTGTCCTGGTCTTCCAGGCCGGAGTGATCCTCCCTGGCCAGGGAGTGACTCCCTACCTACTCTGCAGGCTCAGCCAGTCAGCAGAAGATGCCCTGACCCTGGCTAAGGACACGCCGAGCCCCGGCCTCCACCCCACAGCTGTCCCGCCTGCCCCCTGGGCCAGCAGAGCCTGCCTCGTCCTGGGCAGCAAGGAGGAAGGATGATGTTGGGGCCACCTGCTTCCCATCAGCCTGCCCAGAAGGAAGGAAAGGCCGGGGGTCACTGTGAAAGGCAGGGCCGGAGCCCAGCGCAGCGCTGAGTCAGGGCACACCCACAGGGCAGGGCAGGAGCACGGGTTCATGGGGACCCTGGACGTTTGATTCATGCACACGCCGAGGGGAGACCCCTGCTCCCCCTTGCTCACCAGGGCTCTTCAGAGACCAGGAACTTCCCCGCCGCCACCCCCCACCCCAGCTTTCCAGCCACACCCCTGGGGTCGGAACACCCAGAACGACATCCCACAATGTTTCTGGCAAACCCCGATACAACATAGGGCTGAGAGTCTCCCCATGTACCCCTCAAGTGTTATTACTACCCCATCTGCTCCACTAGGAAGTGGGGAGAGGCTGGCCTGGGGCTGAGAGACTGGGGGGTGGGGGTGTCCACACAGAAGGAGGTATTCTCAACCCCGGGCCAGGACCCGTGAGGAGAGCCATGGGTCCAAGCAGGGATCTCTTTCCTGATGTGGCAGATGAGGGTCTGGACACACGTGCAGCATGATAATCCGCCCCAACTCACCAGGGGCTGCACACCGGTCACTGTCTACACCCAGGGCACTCAGCCATCTGCACACCAGTCACTGTCCACACTCAGGACACTCAGTCGTCTGCACACCAGAGCCACTGTCTACACTCAGGACACTCAGCCATCTGCACACCAGTCACTGTCCACACTCAGGACACTCAGTTGTTTGCACACCACAGTCACTGTCCACACTCAGGACACTCAGTAGTCTATACACCAGAGCCACTATCTACACTCAGGACACTCAGCCATCTGCACACCAGTCACTGTCCACACTCAGGACACTCAG
>PVJH01048757.1:0-10634 GCA_004026705.1 Nesogale talazaci
CTCCTCCAACTGCTCCTCTCCCACTCCCTTCCTGGTCTTTCTGTCAGGAACTGTCCGTCTGAGTCAAAGGTGACCGTGATTCAGGAGCTTGGAGTCTGCGGCAGAGGACCTGTGCCCAGTCTTCTGTGTCTGGGTGGGGGGGGGGATTCCAAGGGGGAGGGGGGCCTAGGGACTCCTAGGAGGCTGGGTTAGCAATGGTCTCCCCGCCCACTCCCCCTTACCCCCTCTCCTCTCCTGCCTGCTGGCTGGAGCCCACAGAGAGATAGGGAAACACAGAGAGGGCGGGGGGGTGTCCAACCTGCACCCCATCCTCAGAGGGAGCCAGGCTCCTGAGGGCCCAGGGGCGGGGGTGGGGGCTGTGAGAGGCAGGAGGTGGGGTCTGGCTGGTGGCTGCGGGGGTGGGGGCGCGGGGGAAGGGGTGTCTGCCGTTTCTGAGCTTGTGGCTGCCTCTCACGAACCTCCTTCTTCACGGCTGTCCTCTCTCTGGGCCTGACAAGGACAGCCGTCATATTGGATTAGGGCTACCCTGTTCCAGCAAGATCTCATGTCAGCTTTGTTCCTTAGATCTGCGGCAACAGTCCTTCCAGACAAGGTCTGGGGCTGGAGTGTGTGTGTTTGTATTTATTGCTGGTTGTTTTGTCATTGCTGTTTTGGGTGGTGGTGGGGGTAGGGGGTGGGGGGATGACAACACAAAGTTCAAGTCACAGCAGAGATGAAGTCTCTGAAAGGATCAATCAGTCCTTAACCACACAACCGCCCACCCCACGCCTTGGTCCCCGGGACTGTTGATAGATTGTTATTTTTAAACTCTTCCTAGAGCCTGAGCGTGGCAATGGGGATCGATGGGTACAAGCGTCCCGGGGGTCCAGAGGGAGAGAGAAAGTTCAGTGAGCCTGCTCCCGGACATCCCAGCTTCTGCATCCAGCGCAGCTCGTGAACTCTGGAAGATTCCGGAGGTTCTGGACAAACATGGCTGCCCTCAGTTTGGCTGGAATCCATGGTCCCCAAGGGGGGTGAGGTATACAAGTCACCAGCCCTGGGGGCAGCAGTTGGGGACACAAGATCACTGGCTCTTGGAGAGAGCCACTTGGAGAGACAGTCTTCTGGCCTGGACTCAGGGGTCCCCTCCATTGGGCTCTTTGGGTCTCAGACCCTAGCTGTGCCCGGTGTATGTTTGCTGAACGCACGGACAGTCCCTGGCATTTAAGGTGGAGGGCTGTGTGTGTGTGTGTGAACTCTGGAAGATTCCGGAAGGCATGAGCTCTGTGACCTCATAGTCGGAGTGGAGCAGACCCCCGTCTCAGAGGTGGGCTAGGAGGGCAGCCAGTGGAGGACCAGGGGTTCAGCAGGGGGCTGGCCTCTCTTGGAGACCCCTTCCCAGTTCAAGGCATGACAGAGGGTTGGGGGCTTAGGGGCCACTGCTCTCTGCACTGCCCGCCCTGACCGGTCTGGGCCCCGGCATCTTCATGCCCAGACTCCATGCGTGTCCTCCACAGCCTGGACTCTGGGGGGGGGGGGGGGGGAAAGGGGGGAGGCATGGTGACCTGGAAGGGACAGCTGGCCCCCTTCCCGCCCACCCTCAGCCCCGTGACAAGGCCTTCTCTGCCTCCTGAGCCTGAGCCGCCTGCAGTGGTGGTGAGAGCTCAGTGCAGGCCTCTGGACTCATCCTGCCGAGATGCTCTCTGGTTGCCTGGTGACCGGATGCTGGACGCCCACGCGGGCTCAGCACCCCTCAGCCGGCCAGGAGCACCTCCCTGCTCCCACCCCGCTGTTAGGGGGAGCCTGTGCCTGGCCAGGCGGGTTCACCCTCCAGTACTCGGGTGACTGGCCCAGAAGGATGGGCAGAAACAGGGACCCCCGCCCCCACCCCCGGCAGCTAGCCCTGGGCACTGTGTAAACATCCCTCCTTGTGTAAACTGAGTCACAGGGAGCTTTCCACTCATCTGAGGCCAGGCTTCAGAAGCTGGAACCAATCACTGATGCCCTGGGCACAAGCGGCCTGCGACCACAGCTCCCCTGACAGTGTGATTTCCGAATTGGAGATGCTGACGTCGCCTCAGAGAACAAGGGACCCTCGGCAGAGCTCTTTTTTAGGGAGGGAGGGGGTGAAGGTCAAAGACAAGCTTCCGTGTGGGTGACACCCCAACACAGAGGCTGTCCCACACCCCACTGGCCCCAGTGGGGCAGCATCCGGACAAAGTGAGAGAGATTGAATTTGACAAGGACTCGTCTCTGTAAGGGGTCACACAGCCCGGGCACCCCACGGGGCCGTCCTCCTCTGCCCGACGGGGCTGCTGAGGTCGGACGAGACTGGCCTGGCTGCACGTTTGTTGTTTGTTTGTTTGTTTCCACAGTCGACACCACAGAAGCACATCCGTCAGGAAGCCCACACGCAGCGTCTCCTGAGACAGACGTGCGTCACAAGACTTCTTCTTCAGGCAGAGCAGGGAAGGCGGCACTTTGAGGAGCGGGGCGTTCCTGACCCAGATCCCAGTCTGCTTCTACGAATGTGGGAAGTGGACATTGAAGGCGAGTGGGAGACCACGGAGGAATCGATGCTTTTGATCTATGGCGTTGGCCAAGAATGTTGGCAGTAACTCGACTGCCAAACCACCACCACCACTGAAACAAAGACGCTCCTCTGGCAAGGAGCAGGCCAGAGGGCTTCTTGGAGGCCGGGATGGCCAGAGTCCATGTTGTCCAACTGTGGACACGTTGTTAGGAGAGACCAGTCCCTGGAGAAGGACAGAGGGAGGCCCGAGAAGCTGGATGGACCGCATGGTGACTGCAGCGTGGGCTCAGGCACCGGGACCATCGAGGGCTGGCACAGGATGGGCAGTGTTTTGCTCTGCTGGGCACCAGCTCCCCGCGTCAGGCTGGGCCCGATGGCACCTCACAGGACGTGAGGGAGACATGTGGTCAGAGCCCAGGACAGGCCTCCCCTGGGCACAACAGCAGGATGTCCCAGAAATGACCAGACCGCTGACGTGGGGAGAGCTGGCCTCCCCACCCCCCACCCTCTGTCCCGAATCAGGCAGCTTGTAGAGTGGGAGGCATTCTGCAGATGGGTAGGTTCAAGGTCACCTCTGGGTGAGTGTCTCCCCAGCCCCAGCCTGCCCTGGTCTGAGCTCCCCTCTCACAGCTGAAGGGTCCCAACTCTCAGCAGCCCCACCCCACGGCAGAAGCCTCACGCCCACCCCACGGCAGAAGTCCGTATGGGAGCTGCAGACACGCCCACTGCAGGGTTATGTGCTTCCTCCTGCCCAGTCAGAACTCACGCTGCCCTTCCCAGTCCCCAGACATGCAGGAGCCCCTCCCCATAGCTGCCACGCCCCCTCCCAGGCTGGATGGGGCAGTGGGAGTCCCCAAGGCCCCTGACTCTGATTCCGGGAGCAGTTCTCAGAGTCGGATCAAACAGCCTCAAGAGCCAACAGTTCATTAGGCTTCTTGTCTTCTGGGAGCATCCGGGGGTGGAGGGGGCTGGGGGGGGCCAAGAGGGAGGGTAGATGCTGCATGAGCGGATGGGGGGGGGGCCCTGGGCTCTCTGGCATATGTGCTCATGTGCACACACACACACACACACACACAGACACGGCAATGTCCTTGAACCCCAGACATGTGTGTGCACTGTCTAACATGCCAGACCTGGAGCCTGGGGAGGTATGGAACGCCAATGCCCCCTCCCTTCCCCACTGTGAGAGCAGTCCCAGCCACAGACTCTCAGCATCTGTCTGCCCCTTAAAGCCCCTCCCACACCCCCTCCTGGAATAGCTAGTCCTATTGACAGTTCAAGGGTTCAAGGCCTGGGGAGGGTGACCTTGACCTTGACTCTGTCCTCTCACTTGGGGGGCCAGACACGGGTCTGAACAACAGCCCTGGGGAGGACAACAGCCCAGCCAGGGTCCCTCCGTGCTCTGGCCACTCTCTCACTCAGCCACTGGTGCTGTCGAGGGCGGTGCCCAGGGGTGCAACAGATGGCCCAGGCCTGTGTCTCTGGAGGCTGAACTTCAACACGGAGTCCGGCTCCCCTTGGATGTAGGTCTCGTGGGAAGAAGGCTTCCCTCCGTTTTCCTGGACACCTGGACGTGGAGACCCCACCCCACCCCTACTGCTCTGACCACGTAGGGCACCTGACTGGTGGGACCACCTCTTGGGAGGGGCTGCTCTGCAGACAGCGAGGACGCTGTGCAGAGCTCAGGCCCCTCGGACCTGCAGCAGACCCGCCTGGGTGCCTGGAGCTGCCTGTGGCTGGAAATCCTAGGTTCTGCCAGGTGCCCGCCCTGTGCACCCAGGTGTGAGACCCAGCCCACAGGTGAGGAGACCTGGTTGGCCCACTGTGGGCTGGGGGAGGGCACAGAGAAGGTGTCAGGTCCTGTCCTAGGTTTGTCTGACCCTGATCCTCATCTGCTCCTGAGAGACCCTAGCATGGACAACTGGGTGGGGAGGTGATTTTTTTTTTTGGGGGGGGGGAGTGGTTTCTTCTCCTCCTCTACTGTGTACTGGGGCCCATGGGAGTCCCCAGACCACACAACCCCTTGTGTGGGGCCTTTCTTTGGAAGTCAGAGGCACAGACCCGGCCTGTCTATCTGCTCCCTGTTTCTGGAACATGGGACCCAGTGCCCTGTCCCAGGTGGTGGAAGGGTGTGCCCCCCACACTGTACGGGGTCTGAGTTTGGCTGGAATCTCATTGTCTGGGCCTGGGCCTCAGCCCCCTCATGATCCCAGGTCGAGGGTGTTCCCCCTTACTGTCTTGAGTCTTAAATTCAGCCCTCCCACTATCCTGGCTCTGGGGTTCAGCCCCCCTCCCCCTCCCATGCTGTCTCAGATCTCGGGCTCAGTCCCACTATTGTCCCCGGTCTGGGGTTTGAGCCCCACTGTCTAGGCTCTGGGCTTTGTCCCCCGTGATGTCTGGGTCTGTAAGTCATCAGTGGCAGCCCAGCCCCACTTCCTGCTGCTGTCTGACATTCCCCAGGGCCAGGCCCGGCTGACTCCTAAGGGGGGCCCATCAGAGAGTCCTTCCTGGGGCCTCAAAGGAAGCAGGGCTGGAGCAGAGCCCCGCCTATGGCCTGGCTGTGTGGGACCCAGCCTCAGATGGGGGTACCCAGACTGTGCGCCAAGCCTCATTTGTGCACTAGCCCAGCCGGGGGCCTCTTTGGACATGGAGGGCGAGACCCTGTCTGTACCCCAGCATCTAAGGACAGAGAAACCTGTCATGATGGTGGGGAAGTGGTGGTGGTGGCGGGGGGCTGAGCAGCATCGCCTGAGGGAGAAGCAGAAATCCTGACTCCCCCCACCCTGAGGTTCTCCCTCAGTTGCTCCCACTCTGATGGAGAGGCCCGGGCACAGTGGTGAAATTGTGTCCCCTCAAAGCATTTGTCCAGGTCCTGACTCCCAGCACCCATGACTGTGACCTTGGCAGGAGGGTTCACGCGAGGTCACCCTGGAGCAAGTGGCCCTCATCCAAGGCCTGGTGTCCTGGGGGTGGGAGGGGCCTGAGGAGAGACAGACCAGAGGGGAGACGGCCACGTGAGAATGGAGGCAGAGGTCCGAATGATGCAGCCACAAGCTTGGACTCACCTAGGGCCACTCCGAGCTCCAGGGACCAGCAGGGACCCTCCCCGGGGCCCTGCCCACACCTGGAGACAGACCTTCCAGGCCATGAGGAACGCAGGCCAGTGTGGCGGCCGACACAGACACTCCACACCGACACTGCTAGTCCCCAGGCCTGCCCACATCCACCCAGATGGGGCCTCTGGAAGAGGCAGCACATCACAGCCACCCAGACTCAGGGGCATGGGGCTCAGGACACATGTCAGGGGGCTGGCGGGGGCTGGGCGCTACCAGATGCCTGGGCTCCCTGGACCTGAAGCTCCGCTGGAATCAAATTGTAGAGTGCTTGCTGGGTCCCCGGGTGCCGGCCTGGGTGGGGAAGGGACCCCCGGCCCTGTCTCTGGGCTGGGTGTTTTCTCCATCTCAGGATCTGTCCCTGCTGGCTCCTTGCACCCCCCTCGATCCCCACGAACCCGCCTGTTTAAATATTTAATCCCGTTAAATATTAAACCTCTTCCAAGTCCCAATTACGGTCAGATCGATACTCAGACTCGGCTGGGCAGACAGCGTTGGCCTTCCGCCTGCCTCCTCTCCCTGCATCCCCTGGGCCGGCCCACCAGAGCTGCCCGGGCGGACCTGGGTGAAGAGAGGGGCCTGCAGGGGAAGCCCTCAGAGGCCCCCTGCCCAGCACATCCCCCAGGGCACGAAGGACCAAACAGAAGGCAGATGTCTCAGGCACCCTTCTCAGTTGGCCTGCCCTGTGTCCACAAGGCATCGAGGGCCAGGAGCAGGGGTTGCTGCTTGAAGCAGACAAGGCAGCTGGCTGCTTTCCGGCCCAAGTCACCACTTAAAATGCCGCCCCACGACCTCAGCTCCTTCAGATTCTGAGGGAGAACCCCCAGCCGCCACCTAGACCCCACCTCCTGCCCCTCAAGCCCCCTCCCCAGCCAGCAGGTAGGCCAGGCCCAGACAGGCAGGCGGCTTCTTGCTGCCTCTCTACCTGGACCTTCAGGGTCTGGTTCCCTCTGACCATGGGGTGGAGGACCAGCCCCCCTTGAATGCTCTGTCTCTTCCTCTGGCACTGGGGTTGGATCTCTGCTCCCCCTGGTTTGGTCTTCTCTCTCTCCAGCTGTCAGGCAAGACAGCGCTTAGGGAGCCCCCAGGCTCTTCCCTTCCCACTGGGTCCCCGACGGATCTGAGAGATCTCAGGTGAGCCCTCCAGGACTAGGTGACCAGCTGTCCTCCGGTCACCCAGAGGACTGGGAGGATGGATTTGTCTCCCTGTTGGGACCCCAAGAGCCACCCACTGGGTTCAAAGGTCAAGCTGGGAGAACACCATCGCTACAATGTCAACGTGTCCCCCTCACGGCCCTCGAGTCTATTGCTACTCACGGCCACCCCCCAGGGAGCAAGGCCTGCTCCAGAGGGACTTCTTCACTCTGAGTCACTGGTGGATTCGAACCGCCCACCTTTGGGTGGGCTGGCAGCCGAGAGCTCATTCTTTATGGTTTTGGAGATGAAAGATAGACAGACAGATGGAGGGAGGGGGTCCTGGTGGTCGCATGGGCTACGTGTGGGGCAGCCAAGTGGTGCAAGGTCAACAGTTTGAACCGACCAGCCGCTCTGAGGGAGAAGGTAGAGGCTCTCCGCTCCTTTAAAGACTGGCCCTCAGGGGCAGCTGTACCTCTTTTGCAGGGGTCAGTGTGTGTCCGCTTTGCTTTGGCAGCCCAGTGTGATTTGTCCAACTCAGAGCTGTTGGTACCTGGCCACGCTTCCACTGAACTTGGATCCACAGGTCTCTGCACCCACTGGCCTGTGAGCTTCCTGCATCCTGAGTCACCTTCCGGATGTCATTGGCCCGTACTCTGTGAATCTGAAAAGAATTCGCGCTAGCATCAGACCCATGCACTTAAGTTGGACTGCATTGGGATGCCTTCTTGGTATAAGATTACTTCTTGAGGGGCTGAGCCCCGGCAGCGTAGTGGTTGTGTGCGGGACTGTGGCCCACTGGGATGGAGGTTCAATTCCAGCAGTGGGGCTGGCCCTCCTACTCCCACCACCGGAGAGCAGTGATGCCCCAAAACAAACAAACAAACAAACAAAAAACCAACCAAACAAAAAAAAGATTACTTCTTGATATAAAGCTCTTCCTTCTACCTATATGAGTTTGGCTGTTTTTGTTTCTCTAGACAACCTGCTCCCGCTTTCACACAATGAAATACCAGGGGTAGATACTGGTCTAGGGCCGGCCACCCGGAAGTCACATCTGCCAGCATGTTTCTCCGTCAGTGTTTTCTGGCTTCGAGGAGGGTCTGTGCTCCCGGCTGGCCACTCTCCTGCTGCTGGCCACCCTCGGAGCATTTCTGCCCACGGTGGCCTTGGCGGCGGCACTCCAACCTGCACAAAGTCTGTCCAGACCCATTCAAGCCAGCGAGTCCACGCGACTCCTGGGGACTCTGCGGGTGGGAGGAACTTCCTCCAGGCGACCACGCTTCAGAGGAGCAGAAGCCTCAGCTTTCTCCCTTGGAGCAGCTGGTGGTCTCAAACTGCTGACCTTATGAGCAGCCCGCCGTGTGACCACTGTGCCACCAGGGCTTCTGAATGCAGCCCGAGGTCGGCTATGCTGAGACCGGGCCCGGCCCTCAGTACCTGAGCCCCGCCCCACATTGTCTCTGCTAAGGTTCTCCTGCCGGCCCTGAGGAAGCTCCACCCACCTCAGCCTTCCGCCCTGTTTCATCTGGCAGGTCTAGCTGCTGTCAGTGGGGGCCGAGCCCTCATAGCTTGTGGTGACGAGCTGGGTCCCTGACCACAAGGTCACCAGTTCAAAACCACCAGCCGCTTGGCGGGAGGAAGACGGACTTTCTATTCCTTTAAAGAGTGACTGTCTCAGAAACTCACATGGACAATTCTGTCCTGTCCTCTAGGGTCGCTGTGAGGCCGGGTGGACTCCACGGCAGCGAGGGGCCTCGTGCAGGGTTTCAGGTTCGGTTCGTCTTTATTCTCTGTGACTCCCATCGACGTCCTGGCTCACACAGCAGGACAACAGGACAAAGATGAGGGTCACCTGGGTCTGACACCTGGGTCACCTGGGTCACCCATGGCCACCTGAGTCTGACACTCTTGCTCTGGGCACTCCCTGGAGTCTTCGTGGGAGACAGCCAGGCCTTTCTTCCAAGAGTGGGAGCAAGTGGTCCATCTCCTGGCCAGCATGCCCAGTGTGGCCCCCCCGGGCTGCGGATACCTCATCAGGCCCTTGGCCAGGTCCCGAGGGACATCCCTGGACAGGGAGGCAGGTGCTGTCTTTTTTTTTTTTTTTGGCATCACTGTCCTCTGGTGGGAGTGGAAGGGCCAGTCTTGCTCCTGGAGAGCTGCTGCTGGATTTGAACTGCCAAGTCAGTGGGCCACAGTCCTGCACTCAACCACTTCGCCACCGGAGCTCAGCCCAGATGTTGTCTTTTTAATGTGACTGGGGGCATGAGCCTGCTTTGTGTCTGGTTCTGGAGGAAGAGCTGAGCGCTGTGGAGACCATGGTGGTGGTGTCTGCCTCTGGTGATGGCCAGCCTGCATGACCAGTGGCCGTCTCCCTCCAGGTGGTCCCTCAGTGACAGAACTGCAGGGCAGCAAGGACAGAGGTCTGCTCTTGCATCAGAGGCTGGCCCGCAGCATGCAAGAGCACTGGGCCTCCTGGAGCCCACAGATGGCCTCTGTGAGCGAGATAGAATGGGGCCAGGGGCCCACGGATGGCCCTACAGGGGTTGGACAAGGAGGAGGGTCTGAGGGCTAGACCGGTGGACCCTGCTCAGTGGTGAGAACCCTCTGTGCTGTTCTTGGACAGCCAGCGGACTCTGAGTCAGGAGAACCAAGGAAGAATCGATGCTCTTGAAGGATGGGGCTGGCACAGCATCCTGAAGGTTCCATGGCCACCAGGTCTGTGCACAAGCACTTCAGTCTCGGAAGGAGGCCAGCCAGGCTGCGTCTGATGGGGCAAGAAGGCTGAGGCTGCCTCTGACAGACTGTGGACGCGCTGTCAGGAGAGACCAGGGCCTGGGGAAGGACAGGGTCCTTGGTAAGGTAGAGGGACAGTGACAGAGGCAGGTCTTCCAGGAGGTGGATGGACTCCGTGGCTGAAACCGTGGGCTCAGGCACAAGGACCATCACTCGGGCACAAGGTCCCCCCTCCCCCCCACCGTGTACCCCAGCGTGGACTGGATCCACGGGCTTTGGGGGTCATCTCTGGCCTCCCATCACAATACTTCGTCCTCCCCACTCTGGGCGGGTTTGAGCGCCAGCCTCGTGGTTATAAGTGCTGGTGCTGCAGAGTCTGTGCGAGCAGACAGAGGCTGCCTTCCCGGGAGGACCTTTCAGTGTCCAGCAGAGAAAAGGCAGGTCATCAGGCCCAGGCCGCTGGGGCCGGCACACGGCGACGACAGGTGTCTCGGCCTTATCGTGACCACTCCCAGGAAGCCACCTTTTGGGATGGCAGCAGCATGGCTGTTAGCCAGCGATGCTGACTCATGGCAGGCCAAGGCAGAGCTGCCCCTTGGGTGTCCGAGACGGTGGTCCCTCCTGATGGGAATAGGAAAGTGGGGAGCCCCCTCTCTCCCACGCCAGCTTTACCTTTAAGAGCCTGACACATAGCCACTGGCACTTCCAGGGTGCTGTGGGGGCTGATTTACTAATAAAAAAAAGTGGGGCTGGGGCTGAGCCCTGTTGGCGTAGTGGTTGTGCGCGGGACTGCGGCCCACTGGGACAGAGGTTCAATTCCAGCAGTGGGGCTGGGCCTCCTCCTCCCACCGCCAGAGAGCAGTAATCCCCCCCCCAAAAAAAAGTGGGGCTGAGCCCCAGTGGCGTAAGTGGTTGAGTGCGCGACTGCGGCCCGTGGGCTTGGTAGTTCAAATCCAGCGGCGGCTCTCAGGAGCCACAACCACCGGAAGGCAGTGATGCCCCCCCCAAAACAAAAACAAAACAAAACAAAAGTATGGGCGGGCTGAGCCCTGGTGGTGTAGTGGTTGTGTGTGGGACTGCGGTCCACAGGGTTGACGGTTCAAATCTAGCAACAACTCTCCAGGAGCAAGGCTGGACTT
>PVJH01048758.1:0-10409 GCA_004026705.1 Nesogale talazaci
AATATTGTTCTTATCGGAATGTTATAATTAATCTTACTATTCTTATCTTTTTTGTTTTGTTTTTGGGGCATCACTGCCCTCTGGTGGTGGGAGTAGGAGGCCCAGCCATGCTGCTGGATTTGAACCTCCAACCCAGCGGGCCGCAGTCCCGCGCACAACCACTACGCCACCGGGGTTCAGCCCTACTATTCTTATTTTGCTAACCGGGATGTTATGCTCAATCCTCCTATTATGAGTGTTTTGGGGGGTTTTTTGGTAACAGAAGTACCCTCCTTTGATATAAAGAATGTTAACATCAATTTTACTAATCTTGCTACTGTCACCCCTGCTTGCTTCATAGGAAAGTCCATGATAAGTGATCTTTGCAGGCTGAGCCTTTATAAGCTGGCTAGTAATTTCTGTTTGCCTCCTCACAAACCAGCTAGAGCTGAATAAAGACGCTGATAAATTTTCAAGGCATTATAGTGGCTATCATTTATTTGAATCCACAACATCTTCATGCATTAGAATCAATTCGAGGGCAGTGAGTTTTAGATGCCTAAATCTTAGTGCTTTGGCAGATACTATGTAATCCTCTGCCCCTGTGATCCGATGTAAGCAGTCAGTTGGAGAAGCGTTTCCTGGGAACATACATCCTGTATAAAAATTAATGTAAGGTGTAGAAAATATGTGTGCAGATGTGCTTGATACAGATAATATATTGAATGTTATAAGGGCTGTAAGAACCCCCAATAAAATCATTGAAAAACAAACAAACACAAGATTTATAGTAGGTGGGGAATGGGAGATGTTAGCATCGAAGATTGCCTAACGCCACTGGATTGAACAACAGAATTGTATGTGAATGGATATATCAGATTGTGTAAGATATGTCAATAAAACTTGTTAATTAAAAAATTAATGTTAGGTGAAAATTAAATTAAAATTAAAATTAATGTAAGAAACACATTGGACAGTGTAAGATATGACAAAATAATAATAATTTATAAATTATCAAGGGTTCATGAGGTAGCAGGGAAGGAGGGGGAAAATGAGCCGATACAAAGAGCGTAAGTAGCTCGTTTCCGTAGTGTAGTGGTCATCACGTTCGCCTCACAAAGAGCTTAAGTAGAAAGCAAATGTTTTAGAATCACGAGGGCAACAAATGTATAAATGTGCTTGTACAATAGATGTGTGTATGGATTGTGATAAGAGCTGTATGAACTACAAATAAAGGGATTAAATAAATAAATAAAAATAAATGTTTGGACAAAGCTGTATACTCTCCCTCCCTTTACTCCACACTCATTTTGTCATCTGATCTTCAGCTCTTGAGACAAGAGAAGCCTTCAGCCTTCCACCTGCTGGGAAGATTTTGGATTCAACAGCTCCTGCCATTTGAGTCAGAAGAAGCCTTGTGGGGGTAGCCAGCCCCCACAGCCAAGCACAGATTCGGTAGGTGCAATTGTTTGGTTAGGATATATATAATTAGAATATATATAAATGATCAGAATATTTAAATATATTAGTAAAGTCATAGAGAATAGGGAGAGATAGGAGAGTGAAATAAAGGAATCAGACATGTTTCACGGGAGCAGGCTAACCTCCTTGACGGCCACATCCGAGCACAGTGCAGGCAGAGAGGGCAGGAGAGGGAGATGTATTGCTAACCAAGGCTTATCTAACTTTGGAGGCGTGAGTGCCCCTAATTACGGGTAAAGGCTTACGTCACAGGAAGGGGTTGTAGCACAGGCAATAGAAGTAATAGGAGAGGGAGAGACAATGGGCATAAGTGTAACAAGAAGGGGATGAGCTAGGGCTGTGCACATAGCAGGAAGGGGAGGGACGAGGGTATACTTGTGACAAGGAGGGCAGACCCTAGAATCATGATGGTGGCCTAACCTTGGTCACCCTAGAGTGGGCTTGACCTCCCTGGACTGTGCTTCAGGAAGCTATCTACTACTACCCTTATCAGAAGTAAGTGGGCCCTAGTGAGCATTGGGACAGACTGTATAGTCTGATCACTCTTGATGACTGCTCAACCTTTGACTTCCAAGTGTGTAGACATCTACCATGTGTTACAAGTAGCTAAGTTTGGCATATATTTGGGGGAGACAGCATGGGAGAAATCTTACTGTCTCCCACAAAGCCTTCAACATTCAGCCTGACTGATGGATTGAGGACTAGTCAGGTAGACTTCTGGAAAACCAAGTGTCAAAAATGGTTTTAAGAGTAGTCCTAAAGCCCTCTAGAGACCCCTGCCAGTGCTGAGATGCTTATAATCCACTGGATCCAGACTTCCAACCCACTGGCTTGTGATCTTCCTGCATTCAGTGTGTTTCGTGAGTCTGAAGAGGACCTTATAAATTGGTGTCAGACATGGGGTTAGTACTGGACTTATGAACTTGATCTGATTGGGATGTTTTCTCAATATTCAATTTCTATTGTATATAAACCTCTTTCATATATATAGTAGTCCTAGAAGAAAAAGAATCTTTTTTTTTTTAGGCATTACTGTCCTCTGGTGGTGGAAGTAGGAGGCCCAGCCTTTGCTCTTGTGGAGCTGGAATTGAACCTCCATCCCAGTGGGCCGCAGTCCCATGCACAACCACTACGCCACGAGGGCTCAGCCCCGAAAAAGAATCTTAAGGGTGAATTTCCTTAATTGGCTTTCAAGTGTGACTCATCTTACATATATCAATTACTCCAGTAATAAAGAGGACACTGCTAATCCATGGTACAAACTGGGAATATATATATATATATATATATATATACACAAAATATCACCATTATTGCATCATATATTTGTGAGAGACAATGCTCTGTTTGTGTATTTGTTATCTTTTAACATTTTTGTCAGACTGAGAATATAGAAGCTAATTTGTTGGTCCATCTTTAACTAAAGTGTAAAGAGAATCAGATTGGCCCATGACTCCAGAGTCACAGCTCATGCACTGCATAGAAGACCTGAATGTTGCCACTTGTACCTCAAAATAAAGCCTTTTTTCGTGTAGTGACAGCTGATTTTGCCCAAAAAACAAACTTAGGATTTTATCCTGAGAGAGGCTGGATTACAATTGCAATTTAATTCCCAACTCCAAACATCCAAACAGCATGAGAAGTTAAAGTGATGGCATTGGCTGGGAGAAATGTGATCCTAAAACTTGGAGTGGGTCCGTATTTGCAGGTAATCTGGACCCTGAGGATTGTGTCCCTAAATTCCTGAATCACTTCTGCCAACAGAGCCAGCCCTCACTCCCATCTGAAGAGATCAATCCAGTTTTGTCTGCAAGGCAACCTGGCAAGTAAATCCATTCTCCATTTGCTGTTAGCAAATCAGATGTGTCTATCTGAAAAGTCCTGGTCAGAGACATTTATCGGGATGATCCTGAGGCATCACCTGAGGCAGATGCCTTAATAAACATTGCTGAACTTCTCAGGGCCCACGCCTACCATCTGTTTTTGTGTCTAGACTTGTAAGCAGCAAGCTCTGAGAAGTGTACAAAGTGATAAAGGAGAAGACGCTATGCTCTCCAAACGATTGCTTGAATTTTCTAGTATGTGCAAACAGAAACTCATCTATTAATTTGCCATACTTGTGGGGGACCATGCTCCACAACTGAATGGGCCCTAAGGGGTGCTTACCATGACAAGACCAAGAGAGCGGATGTATTCTGTAACACACTTATATAGTCTTGGGCAAGCAAGTGCAGGTAAACACAGTGGAACAGGAAGGGAACATCCTAGAGGCCTGACATTTGTAACCAGGTGGGTGGGTTCTAGAGTTAAGATGGTGACTTGAGCTGAGGTGCCCTGAGCTCTTCCCCAGGGAAACAATGATTGTTATCAGAGGGAGTGGGCAGTAGTAGTGTGGGGTGGGCAATAGGATCTGATTGCTCTCAATGGCAGATAGCCAAAGGGCATAGTGGAAAGCGGCTTAACGGGAACATCTTTGTTTGTATGTTTGTTTGTTTGCTTGAATAGGGGCATCTCTAAGTAGCCTATATGATGGGGGGAGGTTGTGGGAATGTGGGGTTCAAGTCTGAAAGGTGCCTATGTAAAACCTGAAACTCCTTCTATCCTGTATAAAAACTCACTTGGATCACAAACCAGGCTTCAGTGTGAATTCCTTCTCTTGTGAAGTCAAGGACTGAGGTATTTCCTGCTCCAGGAATCTAACAAGATTGACCCCCAGAGTTCCAGTTAAAGTCTTTTATTTAGCTTAAGAGAGAGCAGCCCCATGCACACATAGGGTTGGGTACTTAGACTTTATAATTCTACACAAAAGCAGTTCAATTTTAATCAATTTTACACAAGGAGATTAATTATTTTCCAGAACCAGCTCATCTTTAAAAGGATTTTCTCCCCTCATATTCCTCAGTTAATCAGTTTCTGAGTAGGTCTCCTCTCTGAGTGTCTGGATGAGGTATTGTTTTCTGCGTGTGACTTACCTTTCATATGGTAATTTACAGGCTGCCTAACGCAGAGAGCATTAGTTAGGCCAGTGGTTCTCAACCTTCCTAATGCTGCAACCCTTTAATGCAGTTCCTCAAATAAATGAATACAGTTCCTCATGTGGTGGTGACCCCCAACCATAAAATTATTTTTGTTGTTTCTTCATAACTGTAATTTGCTACCATTAGGAATCGTCATATAAAAATCTGATATGCCAGATGTATTTTATTCTTTCTTTTTTTTTTTTTTTGGTTTTTGGAGCATCACTGCCCTTTGGTGGTGGGAGTAGGAGGCCCAGCCTTGCTGCTGGATTTGAACCTCCAACCCAGTGGGCCGCAGTCCCGCACACAACCACTACGCCACCGGGGCTCAGCCCCTGCCGGATGTATTTTAATTGTTACAAATTGAACATAATTACAGCATAGTGATTAATCACAAGATAGTATATAATTATATATTGTGAAATGTTTGTCTCTAATGACAAATCATTGACATTTTGTCTTGAAGCATGGTGCAGCATGCTTCACACCAAGTGCTCTGCATATGGGCAGACCTGGCTGGAGAATGACAGAGAAGCCCTGTCTGGGTTCCTAAGGCGACCCCTGGGAAACAGTCATTTGACCCCCAAAGTTTGACACCCACAGGTTGAGATCCACTGAGGTAGGCCTAGAAATGTTTAGAGAAGCCACATCGTGTAAGTTAGGCTTAGGTTGCACTCTGCTTCAGTAGAGCTTCTGGACTGAAAGTCTTATGAATCGCAGTGGAATGTGCCAAATACAGGGCCAGAAGATGAGTCCCCTCAGATTTTAAGGAACTCAAAATTTTTGGACTGGGATCGAATCAGGCAGCGCCCTGGACCAGGCAGCCTCCGAACCTGGCAGCCCAGGCACCCTTTGCACCAGCCTCACAAGAAGGAGATGAACAACCTAGTGAACTTTGTAAACCCTTCCTCTGACGTTTCACAGACCTTATCTCCCCGAAGGGCACAGCCCCTTCACAGAGCTTATCTCTTCGGGCTGGGTCTGTACAGCCTCTTCCCTCAGTGTTCCAGAAATCGGGTTGTGAAAGACAAAATATACTCAGAAATATCCCGACTCAACCCTGCAACTGCACCATCAGAAAAGCCATATTCCCCTTATGGGTACGTCCTTAGCTCAAGCCCTATATATGTCCTCCTCCCATCCTTCCCCCCTCCCCCACTGCCAGATGCCGCTTCCCTGGCCCAACTCTTGGGCCTCGGAACCACCCAGGAGCTCAAGATGCTCCTGTCTCTCTCTCTCTCTCTCTCTCTCTACTGTTTCTTCCCTTCCCCAAACTCCTTCCCTACCTCCAGTAAAGCCTATACTTACCTTTCATTCCCTAATGAAGCTCTATCTCCTTTCTCAGGCTCCGCCTCAACCCCTCACAAAATACGATGGGGACGAGCTTTGCTCTCAAAAGTAGAGTTGACTATACGTGATGTACATCAGCGGTTCTCAACCTGGGGGTCTTGACCCTTTTGAGGGTTGAACGATCCTTTCACAGGGGTCCCCCAATTCATAACAGTAGAAAATTACAGTTATGAAGTAGCAACAAAAATATGGGCTGAGCCCCGGTGGCGTAGTGGTTGTGGGCGGGACTGCGGCCCACTGGAATGGAGGTTCAATTCCGGCTCCCAGGAGCAAAGGCTGGGCCTCCTACTCCCACCACCTGAGGGCAGTGATGCCTAAAATTAAAATATATATATATATGGGCTGAGCCCCGGTGGCGTAGTGGTTGTGTGCAGGACTGCAGCCCACTGGGCTGGTGGTTTAAATCCAGCAGCAGCTCTCCAGGAGCAAGACTGGGCCTCTTCCCACCAGAGGGCAGTGAGGCCAAAAAAAACCCACAAAAAACACAAAAAAATAATTTTATGGATATGAAAAGCATTGTACAAGTCTGATAAAATGATTTTTTTTTTTTTAGTTTTTAGGCATCACTGCCCTCTGGTGGTCATGGGAGCTACCCAGCGCTGCTCCTGAGAGCTGCCGCTGGATTTGAACTGCCAAGCCCGCGGGCCGCAGTCCCACACTCAACCACTTATGCCACTGGGGCTCAGCCCAAAATGATTTTTTTTTTTTAAAGAAAAGAATTTTATGGTTGGGGGTTCGCCACAACATGAGGAACTGTATTAAAGGCTCGCAGCATGAGGAAGGTTTGAGAATCCTTGATATACATGGAGTGAAGTTTTCAGGACATTCAATTGCTGACAAGGTATAACTCAAAATGAGAAACCACCGCTGCAAACATCTGTTAATAATCAGTGAGAGGTGGAGGTGGAGGCGCAATAGGGAGATAAGGCTCAGTCAGAAATGTAAATATAGAAAGGTTTCATTGGGAAAATAACTCCCGGGCAGGTTTGAAAGCCCAGTAAGTTAGGCTAGAGAAGCTGCACCTAGTACTGGGGCGGTGGGAGATACATAGGGTTTGAGCTACAGGCATGTGGGCTGATGAAAGAAAAGGGAGGTTTCTTGTGCTGTATTTGCAAGTTTTGAGTTGGGACATGTCAAATCATCTCTTTTTTTCAAACTTGCTTTCTTGAATGTTGAAGTGGGGAGCTCTGTGCCCTGTCCAGGTGAAGGCTGTGCCCTATCGGGGGAGATAAGCTCTGTGAAGGGGCTGCCCCCTTCTCAGGTTGATAAACTGTGAAATGCCAGAGGCAGGCGTTACAAAGCTCAGCAGACTGTTCATCTGCTTCTCGTGAGACTGGGTGTCTGGTCCCGGGGGCTGCCTGGTCTGGACCCGGCCCAAACAATCAGAATGTGGATTTTACAAAGTATGGATTTAGGAAAATTGTAAGTCAAAAATGGAATGCATAAAGATCAATGTCCTAGGCACCAGTGAACTGAAATGAACTTGTTTGGCCATTTTAAGTTGGATTATCATCTGGTTTATTACTTCAAGAATGGCAAGTTCAAGATGGCATTGCATTCAATACAAGAACATTTCAAGATGTATCATGAACTACAATGCTGTATGTGATCGGATACTATCTGCATGCCTACACAGAGACCTAGCTCATGTAATTATTATTCAAATTTATACCCCAGCTGTTAAAGCCAGTAATTAAGAAAACTGAAGTGTTCTCTCAACTTCTTCAGCCTGAAATCGATCAAGCATGCAATCAAAGATTTTTACTCGTGATGGGAATGTGAAAGAGACAAGGATAGCGGGGCAAGAATTGGGAAATATACTCTCGGTGATAGAAATGAGGCTGGAGAGTGCATGGATCGAATTTTGCAAAATCAGCGACTTCTTCATTTCAAATACTTGTTTTCAACAACACCAATGGCGACCATGCCCATGGACCTCACCAGGTACAACACCCAGAAATCAAATGGACTACATCTGGAACTCAGCATTGCCTGCCAAAGCAAGGCCATGAATGGCTATGGAACAAAGCACTCATTGCTTACATACGAGTTTAGGTTAAAGCTGAAAAAAAGCGAGAAAAAGAACAAAAGAACAGGGGGGTTGGGAGGGGGAAAAAAAGAACAATTATCAACCCACAAAGGCTGAGCCCCGATGGCGTAGTGGTTGTGTGCGGGACTGCGGCCCACTGGGATGGAGGTTCAATTCCAGCTCCACAGGAGCAAAGGCTGGGCCTCCTACTCCCACCACCAGAGGACAGTGATGCCCAAACCACCCCCCCCCAAAAAAAACCAACCCACTAGAGCCAAAATATGAGTGCTTAAGTATATCTTTCCCCATCTTCATGTTCATCTTTCTATGTCACTGAGAAAATAGAAGCACTCAGAAGAGAATGTCCTCATTCTCCCACCATCAAGTCTGTTTACTAACCTACATTTGTACCTTATAGACTCTGCCCTCTTTTTAGGTCCTTTTTATTTTTTTTTCACAGCAACAAAAAATATGGAATGCTTCACGAATTTGTGTGTCATCCTTACACAGGGGCCACCATGCTAATCTTCTCTGTATCGATCCAATTTTAATATATGGGCTGTCGAATGAAGCGAGCACTGGTCCTTTTTATTTTAATGAATGAATTGTTCAAATTTCTACTCTGAAGTGATCCCTTCAGCTTTGTATGTTACATTCTTCTCTCTTCACGAACGTTATCGTAGAAACTCTCCTGCCTTTGTTTTATGAAAATCTCCCTCTCCAAAAACAACACTCAATGCCGTCGAGTTGGTGCCCACTTAGAGTGACCGTATAGAACCGCCCAGGGAGTTTTTGATACTGTAATTCTTTAAGGGAGTAGAAAGTCCCATCTTGCTCACCTGAAGTGAATGGTGGTTTTGAAATGCCGACCTTTGGCATGGCAGCTACACAAGTAACACCAATGCCACCAGTGTTCCTCTGTTAGGATACAAACATGCCATCATTTCTACCACCTTTAAATTAGGGGAGGAAAAAGAAATAAACTTGGCGGGGTCAAGATTCCCAGAGGTTTGGCCTATTCCTCCCTCAGGCTGTGATCTAACACAATGCAATGACCTCTGATAGCAAGTGGGAGTAGGAGGGGGAGCAAAGCTGAACTGGAAGGCAGGCCTCTCCTTCTGTTGGGAGGGTGGGATCCCCTTCAGTTCTGGAACTCACTGATGCAAGCCCTTTTGCAGTTGGGGCACGACCCTGTGGGTTCTCCAGACTCTTCCAAAGTAGCCATTTTTGGTTTCAAACTCAAGCCCCCTCCCACAGCCATGCAGCCTTGCCTTAGCTCCAGAGATAGCATGTGCTATCTGAGACTGGATTACCGGAACTTCCCTTTCCCTCCTAAGATACTCGGACTTACAAAAGCGCTCCTGCCACGTGAATTCTTTCAGTGTGGAGAAGAACTGGGAAAACCATCCCAGAAATCTAACATTTTCAAACTGCTGAGTTTTCCAATCACAGCCCAACGAGCAACCACTATATTTCTTTTTTTAATCATTTTATTGGAGGCTCATACAATTCTCATCACAATTCATACATCCATCCATTGTCTGTCAAGCACATTTGTACATTTGTTGCCCTCATCATTCTCAAATCCCTTTTTTCCTACTTAAGCCCTTGGTATCAGTTCATTTTCCCCCTCCCTCCCTCTTTCCCCCTCCCTCGTAAACCCTTGATAATTTATAAATTACCATACACTACTTCTACAAATGATAACTATATATCTTAAAAAATCACTTTGAGCGGTTTTTTTTTTTGGGGGGGGGGGGTAGGGTTCTTACAGCTTTTATAACCATTCATCCAGCCAGTCAAGCACATTAGTATAGTATGTAGGTTGCCATAATCATTTTCAAAACATTTTCCTTCAACGTGAGCCCTTGGTATCAGCTCGTCATTTAGATAACTATCTTTTTCTTTTTTTTTTTGTGGCATCACTGCCGTGGTGGCAGTAGCCATGGTGGGAGTAGGAAGCCCAGCCTTGCTCCTGGAGAGCTGCTGCTGGATTTGAACCGCCGACCCTGTGGGCCGCAGTCCCGCACACAACCACTAGGCCACCAGGGCTCAGCCCGATAACTATCTTTTTAAAAGGAAATTACACACTTAAAAAAAACCAGCACGGCTTTCAAGGTAGCTCCAAAGTTACCAAGCCAAGACACTTCCCCGGGCGCTTCCCGGAAATGAGCGCCAGAGGGCTTATGGGAAATGTAGTCTACGGTAGCGGGTTTACCACCGGAAGGAGCCGGGGAACTTTGGGGAAAGTTCCTTCCGCACATGCGCACCAGCGCTGTGGTTGCCAGCAACTCTTCTGTCAGGGTTGCGGGCTTCGAGTGCAGAGGCAGTCGGCTCGTGTCTGGACCCCCGCGGTACCGCGTCTCGGCTTTACAGCCGGAGCGACCGCAGGACTTGGGCAGAGGGACGTTCCGGGAGAGAAGCGGAGACCGGCCTGTGGATTTCATGGATCGAAGGTAAAACCTTCACACTCGCACGAGGGTGGGCGGCTTGGTGCCTGGGGGTGGGGCTGTCAAACTGGACTGCTCCGGAGAAAGCACGAGCTGGCCTCG
>PVJH01048759.1:0-10613 GCA_004026705.1 Nesogale talazaci
TTGCCTTTAAATCCTGCATATTCAGGATACACTATTTGCTGCCCTCCCAGGGGATTATCAGACCGACACTGGGGCAGCTCTCAGGCCCACTGACATCGTCCCATCCTATCCTCATCACCCTGAGGTCAACCTCAACTACAGGGTTGAGTTTGGTCTGACTCAGGGCACAATCCACCGCTGACACTCATTTCATACCTACTGCTCACATAAAGACACAGGAGTCAGGTTAGGGCTAGCAAAGCGAAGGCGTTTATTGAGGAGGGTGAATTCAGAGTAGATCCTGGGCTCCTTGGGGGATCTGGGCACCTGGGGAGAGGTTTTAGAGCCCTCTGGTCACCTAGATGGACCAGGACCACTCCAAAGATAAATTCCTCAGCTTCTGGCTTGCAGCCGCAGTGGAAAGATCACCAGAGAGGCACCCAGGGGAATCGGCTGGGAGAAATGAGTTCGGCAGCTCACTCAGGTGGGTCCCAGTGTCCTTGGTGACCTTGGAGAATCCACGTCTTAATTGATGATGACTTTCTATTCCCATAAAGAGTTAGTCTCGGCAAACCACGGGGGCGGCAGGGGGCAGTTCTACCCTGTCTACTGGGTCTGCAGGAGTCGGAATTGACTCAAAGGCAGTGAGTTTGAGTTTTTAAAAATCGTCTAGCAGGATCCCTGGGTGGCACAGAGGTTATCGCAGAAGATAGCAGTTGAGCCCTGCAGCCGCTGCACCCGAGGAAGGTGTACTGGAGCAGTCTGATTGGGTACAGATTTGCAACCTTGCTATGGCTGGGGGTCCACACAATGGCAGAGGGGTTGGAAGGTAACAGCGTAAGTAGGTGGGTTACTGATAGAACAAATGCAGCTATAATACCAAATGTGCAATAAAGGGGCCGGTGGTTTTTTGTTTGTTTGTTTGAGAGCAAGAAGACTTGAGAAAAGCAGAACTGGGGACTAGAGAGCTACTGGGAGCCTGGGCTGCATAGTCTGGCCCACAACCTCACTCTCCTTCCTTCTGTTTGGCGAATCTGTGGAACTCCAGGCCACCCTCACCTTCTCATTGAGCATCAATTGAGGTGCCTTCCAGGCTGGGCGAACAGCAGGTCTCCGCCATTGGCTTTGGGAGAGTTCAAAGAGCTCCGAGCTTCTGGAAGAATCTATGAAGGAGGCTCGGCAGAGCAAGGTTGGGGCGTTCTGCTGCCCCCAGACTAGACAAGCTTGGGGAGCCCATCCCACACCCCGCTGCTTCCCTCCGCGCTCTGTTCTCCGTGCGCTCCCGGCAGCGGGCAGCGGTGGGGTCCCGAGACTGAGCGCACGGGCTCGGGCGGGTCCAAGCTGCAGAGCCGGCTCCGGAACACGGAGCTGTTGTCCCCGGAGAGCGAGGAGGCCGAGCTGCCCCTGCAGGTCCCGCGCCGCACCCGCGCGCGGAACGAGCGGTCCAGCAAGAGGTAGATGACCGGGTTGGCGCAGCTGTGGACGAAGGCCAGGCAGGTGGCGAGCGTGAGGCCCCAGCGCAGCGCCAGCACCAGCGGGCAGGGCAGCGGCAGCGGCAGCGCCTGCAGCCGTGCCAGGTGGAAGATGGTCCGCAGGGCGCTGAAGGGCAGCCAGGAGGCCACGAACGTGCCGACGATGGCGAAGATGATGCGCAGCGAGGTCCTCCGGGCGCGGCCCAGGTGCGGCGGCTGGCGCAGGCGGCGCGAGATGCGGCAGTAGCAGAAGAGGGTGACGGCCAGCGGCAGGACGAAGGTCAGCAGCAGCAGCAGCAGGCTGAGGCCCTGGAAGGCGTCCGAGGGCTCCTCCCCGCACTGGCGGCCCTGCGGGTTCCCGGGGAGCGGCTGCAGGCCGCGGTAGGCGAGCGCGGGCAGGCCGGCCAGGAGCGCCGCGGCCCAGACGCCGCAGCAGGCGGCCAGCGCGCAGCGCGGGGTGCGCAGCGGGCGCGCGTCGAGCAGCTTGACCACGGCCAGGTAGCGGTCCACGCTCATGCCGGCCAGCAGCAGCGCGCCGGCGCAGCGCGTGCCGGTCAGCGCGAAGCTGCTGAGCTTGCAGAGGGCCGCGCCGAAGGGCCAGCGGCCGCCCAGCGCCGTCGCCGCGGCCCACAGCGGCAGCGTGAGCACGAAGCCCAGGTCGGCGACGGCCAGGTGCAGCACGAAAGTGTCCACGAGCCGCCGCGGGCCCCGCCGCCGCGCCAGCAGCCACACCACGAAGGCGTTGCCCGCCAGGCCCACGGCGAAGGCGGCCAGGTAGAGCGCGGGGATGTAGGCGTAGCCGTAGGGCAGGTCCCAGAGCGGGCACAGCTCCAGCTCCTTGGGCTCCTCCAGGGCGCCCGAGCCCGAGTCGTACCCCCACCCCTCCCAGGGGCTGGGGCTGGGGCTGGGGCTGCGGGACTCGGCGCCGGCCATGGCTGCCCACTGTCCAGGGCCCTGTGCAGGATGCGACCCCGGGGCTCAGGCGGTAGCGGCTCCGAGAAGGAGGCGGCGGGTGGTGGTGGTGGGGGGGCGTTGTTCTTCACGGCCAGTGCCCAGCACCTCCCTTCCTGCCACCCAGACCGAGGCAGGTGGGCGGACGGGGCGGGGGCGGGGTAGCTCCTGCGGCAGAGATGGTGGCCTTCGATTTCACGGAGGCCTGAGCCCTAAGGGGCGGGGAAGGCTGCACAAACTTTCGAGGAAAAGTTTCCAGAGTGGGGAAAGACGGGCCCCAGGGAGTGCGTCC
This sequence comes from Nesogale talazaci, assembly GCA_004026705.1. Lineage (NCBI taxonomy): Eukaryota > Metazoa > Chordata > Mammalia > Afrosoricida > Tenrecidae > Nesogale > Nesogale talazaci. Next base: position 2,695 of record PVJH01048759.1, read on the forward strand.
CATCAGGTCCTCAGCTCATCGCTCAGCTTTTGTGCTCATGAAGTGGGGGGCGCCTGCTCAACCCCCAGTTTCAGAGGTCGGTGGGTTGTTGCAGAAGGCCAGGTGGGAGCGCCATAGCCCTAATCTGACCCTAATTCCTCCCAGCCCTTGCTATTTGATTTGATGAGGCGGCAGGGCCCCTTCTCCTGCCTCCCCTTCACCGCTCTAGAAAAGTGCTTCTTGGATCTGGTGGGCCTGGGCTGTCACATCTCTTGAGCTGCCACTAAAGGTCTTGACCAGAGAGTGACTTTTGTGGCTCAATGGAGCCCTCCTGGCACCACATGGAAAGGTGTGACAGAAACCCAGGAGGGAGAGGCCTGCCCATGACCCAGCTGGAGGAAAGCAGAACCAGGATCAAACGGGGACACATTGCCTGCTGGTTCCCCTTTGTCTCACCACCCCCCATCTTGCAGTAACTGCCCTGTTAAGTCACAACACAAGAAACTCAAGATAAAACAGCTTGGTACAAAAGATGACACCTCCCGTAAGCAGCAGATTAATTGTCTAGGATGCAGGAGTTAGGGGCGGGGGAAGTCCCCTGCATGCTTGGGGAGCTAGGGGATTCCTGATGAAAGCTGGGGCTGAAGTCTGGCCTTGTAGCGGCTGGCCGGCCCTCTTGCACAGGATCTAGCAGGAGAGGAGACACTGGCTTTGTCCCCCGAAGGTGGGATGGGGCTGTAACTCTGGGAGACTTCATATTCTGGGTGATGCCTGAATTTTCCAGACCTGCCTCCCAGGAGACACCGTGTGAGAACTGACGTTACAGGCCCACCATGCTGCCACCGAGGAGGAATAGTTGATGTAATGGTCATCCTGGGAGGAGGTGACCAGGGTCCTCTGATCAGTTGAGCTCACCGGAAGCTACTGCATGGGGTAGTGCAGGCCCTGTTTCGGCGACATCACAAAGGGGTTCGGATTTCATTCTGGAGGAAGGAGGAAGCCTGGGGCCTTTCTGAGTAGGGGCACAACCAAAGTCTGTGTTTTGAAAGATGGGTGGCAGCGCCGTGGTTGTGCAAAGGGAGAGAGAGCTTCTAGCCCTGGAGACCCACACCCGCTGCCAGTGCGTCCATTCTGACCCTGACTAGGCTGGCGAATCTTCCTGGGAGCAGACAACGCGCTGATCTCGTCAGCGTCAGCAGCCCAATACTCCCAGCAGCACCGGCAAAGCTCCTTAGGGAGACACCCCCCTCACCCCCCACCCCCCCCAACAGCCCATTCTACCTGTGATTTGTGCTGGGGCTGGGCAGAGTCTGAAAGAGAACACCAGAAAGGGGAGGATGTCTTCAAGAGACAGTCATCATCGGGTCTCGGGGTTCTGCAGATGAAGAGGGATGACCATTATCAATGCCAGCTGCGTCGGCTCTGACGCCCGGTGAGCCCGTGTGGGTCACCATGTGCTCCACAGTGATTTCACTGGCTGGTGTCTGGGAAGTTGATTGTCAGGTGTTAGTACATAGATGCTCCAGGTGGACCCAAACTCCTTAACTGTTTGGACCACACAGGCCTGGTGTCTATTTGGTGACTATGCATTCTGCCCTACCAGAGGTGTGTGTGTGTGTGTGTGTGTGTGTGTGTGTGTGTGTGTGTGAGAGAGAGAGAGAGAGAGAGAGAGAGAGAGAGAGAGAGAGGTGGTGATCTATGCAGTTTTCTTTTCTCTTTGAAGGTTCATTGTGGTAAAAGACATCTAACATAAAATTTGCCAGTTTAGCCGTCTGGAAATGTACAGTTCAGTGGCACTAATCACATCACAGTGCTTTGTAACCATCTCCCCTCTTTGTTCCCAGAAGCTGGTCACCACCCACCCCGAACCGAAACTGTACACCAGCAACCTGAAGCTCACCATTCTGCCCTGCCCCCAGTCCTCGATAACCTCTCTGTATTCGGCTTTGATAAGCTGAGTTGATGGTGTAACAAAATCATTTCTGGTCCAAACCAGGACACTTCTGAGAGTGAGAGGCACTGAGCCAGGAGCCATTAACCAGGACTCAGACACTCCCAAACAAACGCCCTGCAAGTTTCTGAGACTAAACCTTTAGAGGAGTGGAAAGTTGCATCTTTCACCTCCTGAGGGGCTGGTGGTTTCAAACTGCTGACCTTTTAGTTAGCAGCCCAACTCACTCTGTCATCCTCACCACGCTGTCATCAGGGATCCTTAATGGTACTGGGAAAATCCCCAGCAGGGAGTCAAAAGTGGCGGTGAAGGTGAAGGAGAGTGGCGGGCATGTTCATGCCTAGATGGTTCCTGTGCCGGCCAGTTACAGAAAGAGAAGGGTATTCCGAGCAGGCCGTGGGCGCTCCTGGAGACACATGTGTTTTCCCACTTGGGGCCGCATGGCTGCTGGTGCGCTGGGCTCACATCTTCAAGGCCTCCTTCCCCAAACAGGCCAGCAGGCGCAGTGGCTGCCTGGCAGCGGGCAGGGACAGGCCTGGCACTCAGCACCCCCTCGCCTCGGCCTGACGGATCCCGAGAGCTAGAGATGAAAGTAGAACAAACCGCCCGGTGAAAAGGAAGAAGGGGCAGCCATCCAGGAGGAAGATGTATGTGGACGGTTGAGGGGAAATAGAAGTAGGTGGTTGATAAAAAAAAAAAAAAAACCAAAGCACAGAGGTCCTTGTTTCCCGGGGACAAGGACTCAAACCCCAGCAAGTCTGTGGCACAGAGTGGCTCTCTCTGCCAGGTCCTGCTTCACGACATCGCTCCCCTTTAATGCTTGCAACATGCCCCCCTTGTTAGAAACAGAAACACGGCTCAGAGGAGGTTCGAATCAGGGCCGTCCTTTGAGTAGCCGCCTGCCCACGCCGTCCACAGTGCACTCAGAACCCACTGGGGGAGGCCCCGCCAGCCCCAGTCCTCATCAGTGTTGTGGGCCCTGCCATGATAGAAGGCTGGCCTCCTTTGTGATGGGGCTCCTTGGGCCCCCAGCCATTCGGGGAGTGAGGGCAGTGTGGGTGGGGATGGAAGGGGGGGCCATAACCCCTTGGTGAGAGGAAGTTCCCTTAGCTCTCACAGCTCCAAGCATGAACCCAGGAACCAGCAGGGATCTTATTAAATAACATTCAGGACTGGACTACCGTCAATTGCTCTCCGGAGTAGGCTAATCTGATTTTTGCCCCTTGGTGGGTTCAGCTCTTAGAAAAATGTTTGCCCAATGTACATTTTTTTTTTGTACAGAAAAATGTTAGCCTGTGAGGAAATTTCTAAATGTGACTCTCCCCCTTATCAGCATCAAAGTGCATGCAATTAGTGGTGGCTCTCTTGGGAAAGGACGGTGGTGACGGCTGGCTGGGGAACGCAGCCAATGCCTCTGAGGTGTACATGTAAAGATAACTGAACGGATGCATGGTGTTTTACATATAATCACACATCCTAAACCAAACATTCTTCTTAAGCACATTATAGTGAATACAAAAAGCAGAGCCTTTCCAGTCCTGGGGCCACACTACCGACCATTCTGATGAATTTAACAGCCAGTGACATTTAACTAGTGAATTTATTTATTAACCATTTTATCGAACTATACTTCATGTACCATATAAATCAATGATTTGAATATCTCAAAAAGAGTTGTGCAATCATAACCACAATCAATTTTAGAATATTTTCTCCATGCTTGTCTTAAGGTTATCAGCTTTACATTTCCCGCTAACCCCCGGTCATAAGCCTAAGAAACTATTCACCTAGCTACTATCGCTATAGAAAGAAAACCACACAAAACAAACAATAAAACAGAAAAACCTCAATCCTAAAGAAAGCAGGATATAATAAAAACTAGAACAAACTGAGAATGAGTCAAAGGGGAAAACAAATGAAAAGATGCTAAAAGGTAACCCAGGTAAATCTGTATTCATTCGTTTTTTGATGTACTCTGAGGACAAGTCTTTTCACAGCCCTGCTAGGTGGTGCAAGGGAATTCCCTGGAGGCTTCATCCCTTTGAGGACTTCGGGCGCTCACTGCCTTCCATTACCTTCTATAAACTGGGTGTTTGGAATTTAAGCTCCAACACATTTCCCTCCTCTGGGCTTGTATTTTATAATTTGCCATTCTTGGATCGTACAGGCTGATGTACTTCTGAGTTGGCTTAGCAGCTGATAACCTTGCTTAGAGGGCTGCTTGTTTTAAGATAAGAGTTTGAGACCTTGGGTGCTTTTCTATCAGATAGCCAGGCACCAACCACTGACATTTTAAAAAGTATTGTAATCTCATTTTTCTCAATTTTTCCTTTCTACATTTCATTTAAGATACTCTCTATACATTGTTTTACACACCATCTCAGAGTCCTATTTGTAGTTAAGCCCCGAACATGGTTTTAATGTTTGTGTGTTGCTTTTCTTTCATCTGTTAATTTTGGAGTTTGAGGCTGTTTCCATTATTTGTGGCTGTGACAGAAATGTGCTGTGAATAATTGCACTTAAATGCCCTTATTGACAAAATAATAACTTATAAATGATCAAGGGTTCATGAGTGGGGAGTGAGGAGAGAGTGGAAAAAGGAGGAGCTAATAACAAGGGCTTATGTAGAAAGAAAATGTTTTAAGAAGGATGATGGCAACCAATGTGCTTTGCATACAATGGATGGCTGTATGGATTGTGATAAGAGTTGTATGAGCCCCCAATAAAACAATAAAAAATGTCCTAATTGTAGGTCAGAGACTATGAAAATGTCTGTGACTTTTGAGACAAATTCCCACATTGTTTTTAGAGTTAAGACTGTTACTGGCATTATTGTGAATTTTCAAGACCCTCTGACCAGAGAAGTTTATCAGTTATTTGCACATATCTTTCTACTTTAATGGGTACACTGGCACTCATTTAATTCGCCACCTAGCTCTGATTATATAAAAGACTGAAAATCTGTTACTTCCTTTTATGTGAGCTAAGCAATGTCCTTCACACATTCCTCTATTATAATCACATCTCATCAACGTGTATGAACTATTTATAAGGAGCCCTGATGGCACAGTGGTGGAGTGCTCGGCTGCACAGCGCCCCTGGGGCGGGATCAAGGGTTTATGGCCATCAGTGGGCTGTGGAAAGTCACGGCCTTGTGCACGCAGGGAGGAAGGTCTCCTCTGGGCGCTCCCGTGCTGATGAGAGTTGGAAATCACTTGACAGCAACAGGTTTGGGGATCTGGGGTTTGACTTTTTCTAGGACAAGTTATTGTCCCATATGATTAAAAAAGTCCCGATATACTTACTAATTTTTGTTGTAATTAGTTTTATAGTTTTATTTTAGTTTTATCGTTTTGATTATAGTCTTATAGTCAAATTTGTGGATTTCAGCAACTTAAGAGTTTTGAAGGTTACCTTCTGAACCAAACCCCCAAACCCACAGCACTGTCCTCAGGTTGATTCTGACTCACAGCAACCCAGGGCCACCTTTTTAAAATGCACAGGGTCACCCCGGGAACCCTGTGGTCTCACAGTGACCAAGGGAGTGCTGCCCTGAGCTTTGGCGACTGTAACTATTTACAGGTGTAGCCCTCTCTTTCTCCCTGGAGTGGCTCATGACTTTGAACTCCCAACCCTGTGGTTAACAGCACAACAGGTAAGCACTGTGCCACCAGGGCTTCTCCTGGTTACCTTTTAGACCATCTAAAAACATTCAATTCCATTCCTTTTTTTAAAAAATAAATCGGGCTGAGCCCCGGTGGCGTAGTGGTTGTGCGCGGGACTGCGGCCCACTGGGATGGAGGTTCGATTCCAGCTCCACGGAGCAAAGGCTGGGCCTCCTACTCCCACCACCTGAGGGCAGTGATGCCCAAAACAAAAACAAAAAAATAAATAAATCATCTTATTGGGGGCCCCATACAACTCTTGTCACAATCCATACATACATTGTGTCAAGCACATTTGTACATTTGTTGCCATCCTCGTTCTCAAAACATTTGGTTTCTACTTGAGTCCTTGATATCAGCTCATTTTTCCCTTCCCTCCCTTATGAACTCTTTATAATTTATAAATTATTATTTTCTTACACTGTCTGACGTCTCCCTACACCCACTTTTCTGTTGTCTGTTCCCTGGGGAGGGGGTTATATGTAGATCCTTGTGATCAGTTCCCCCAACTTCCCTCCACCCTACCAGTATCACCACTCTCACCATTGGTCCTGATGGATCATCTGTCCTGGATTCCCTGTATTTCCAGTTCCTGTCCCTGTCTGTACCAGTGTACACCCTCTAGTCTACCAGGATTTGTAAGGTGGACTTGGGATCATGATAGTGTAGGGAAGGAAATATTGAAGAACTAGAGGAAAGTTGTACGTTTCATTGCTGTTATTTTGCATCCTGACTAGCTGTCTCCTCCTCCCCGACCTTTCTGTAAGGAGATGTCAGGTTATCTAGGGATGGGCTTTGGGTCCCCACTCCGCACTCCCCCTCATTCACAATGATGATTTTTGGTTCTTTGATGCCTGATACCTGATCCCTTTGATACCTCATGATCACACAGGCTGGTGTGCTTCTTCCACGTGGGCTTTGTTCCTTCTGAGGTAGATGGCTGCTTGCTTATCTTCAAGCCTTTGAGACTGCAGATGCTGTATCTTTTAATAGCCGGGAACCATCAGCTTTCTTCACATTTACTTATGTACCCATGATTGTGTCGGGAAGGTGAGCATTGTGGAATGCCAGTTTAATAGAACAAAGTATTCTTGCATTGAGGGAGAACTGGAGTGGAGGCCTAGTGTCCATCTGCTACCTTAATAATAAACCTATAAATATATGCACATAGATCTATTTCCCTATCATCATATATATTTACATACGTACATGCCTGTAGTTAGACCTCTATAAATGCCCTTTGCCTTCTACTTCTTTCCTCTATTTCCTTTTACTTTTCTCTTGTCCCATTATCAGACTCAGTCTTCATTTGCGTTCCAGTAATTCCTCTTGATTACATTGCCCTTACACCCTCCTCACCACCGATTTTGGATCACTTGTTCCTTTATCCCTGGGTTTATTAACCCCACTTCCATTTCTCACCTCCCCCTCTCCCTTGTCCCCTTGGAAGTGTCGGTCCCATTGTTTTCTCCTCCAGATTGTTTATCTTGCTTACTTTATCTGCAAAAATAATATGCACAAAAAGACAAGATCGAGCAAAACAACAACAAAAAAAACCGATGACCAAAAAAAATCCTGTAAATAGTTCAAGGTCTGTTTGTTGACCTCTAGGAGTGTTTTCCGGTGGAGTCTGGTGGGGTGGGTACCACGCCCTGGCCCCAAAGTCTATTTTGATATTCCCTCAGGTCCCCTTGGCTCTTCTGTTGCACAATCTTTGTGTGGTGGGGTCAGATCAGTGCAATTCCCACACTGTGTTTCCAGCGTTGTCCCCTATAGGGATATGAATCAGGGAGGGATGTCGTGTTTCATAGTAGAGCCATCAATTCTTTTTTTTTTAAAAAGAAAACATCTCTTCTAAAAATCTTCCTGTGTAATCCTGCCCCCAGCCCTGCTTGATTTCTACTGAGGTTTTGAAGGCCTGGTGGCGCCATGGGTTATGTCCTGGGCTGCTATTGTCAAGGTAAGTCGTCCAAAGCCAGCACCCGGTCAGGGGAGGGGGAGGAGGTTTTCTGCCCTGTGCAGGTGTCTAGTTCCAGAAACTCAGAGGGGAGTTTCTGTTAAGTCCTAGGGGCTGCCAAGTCAGAAGTGACTCAGTGGCAGCGAGTGTGGTTTTGTGGAAGTCTCATTTGAATGCTGGGTCACAGCCAGGTCTGTAAATGTTCCTCTTCTTCAGCATGGGCTCTCCTGCCCCCCGCCCCAGCCCCCCCCCGCCCCCGGGCATTCTCCTCTGAGCCTGGTTTTGGAGAATCAAGAGTAATCTCACATATTTGCTTGTCTTGTCCCAGAGGCAATGTTCTCGGAGTTGCATGGGGAGTCTAGAGAAT
>PVJH01048760.1:0-10712 GCA_004026705.1 Nesogale talazaci
TCCCTCTGCCCCGTAGTCCAGGTTCTGCCATTCTGAACACGGCCTTCCTCCCTGCTGCCCTCACTCAGCCTGGGTCTGGTCGCAGACTGGGAGGAAGAAGGCACAGTGTGGTCAGAGACTACAGGAGAAATGTTCAGGGGACAGACCTCAGCTTTCTTCAGTGGGATAGTGTTTATGGTGCCAACCTGGCCAGTCAACGCATGTGGGTTTAATTGAAGGGCAGACAGACAAATGGCTCGGTAAGCCTCGCCTTTCTAGTTCTTGGGTCTCTTGCTCTCTGATGGTCGGACCAGGGTGCAGCTGCCTTCTCCAGTTCCCTGTTTCAGCTGGCAAGGCTCACTTCCTGTGAGACATCCCTGAGGAGAAGCCACCTGGACCTACCCCGCCGTAGCCCTGGGTGCTGGAGCAGGCGCATGGAGACCCCTGGCCCCGCCGAGATGCTGACACGCTCACTGATTCGGCTTTCCTCCTGCAGTCGGCATCACTGTGTGTTTTGTGAGCTGGAGGAGAACTTTGTGGATCAGTGTCGGACATGTGGGCTTGGCCAGCAATGGGTTGCGATGCTTTCTGAATGGACGCTGACCCTTGATATAAGACTCTTATATACATATGTGGTTCTGTGGATTTGTTTCTCTAGTCTGCCCAGATTAACACATTGGGGGGAGTGGGGGGTGGGAGGTGTCTTACACCTGAGCCCAGACCAGCAGAGGACCTGGCCATTCAGGCACCAGGACCTCAGACCGTCCCCCCAGGAGAGGAAGTGGCAGAGGCCCTGCTGTTCCGCACGGGCTGCTGGCAGGTGCCCCGGGGTGTGTGAAGGCAGTGGAACTGTCCTCAGGGTCTTCTTGCCGCCATCCTCCTGGGCGGGTTGACGCCCCTCCCCACCCCTCCCCGCAGGGTCCCGATGGCAGTGAGGATTTTCGTTCAAGTCGTTGGTGCTGGACCTTGAACTGGGGCGATAGGGGTATCGGGGTGGGGCAGGGGCGAGGTCCTTGGGTCTGGGCAGACGTCTGTACGTTCGACAGCGGCCGTGTGCCTGGTTCTGTGTGCTGGGTGCACGAGGGCCAGAAGCATGGTTTTTCATAGCACAGGGAGGTCCACGGCATTCCTGTGTGTCTTCCCTCAGACCGGGGCCTCCCACCTGGCTCTGTGGGGCGGAGGTGCCCTGGGCTTGAGGCAGGGAGGGGAGGCTGAAGGACGGTCGGTCGGGTGGGCCCTGTCTGCAGACGCAGGTCGGACAGCTCAGTGAGGATGGCCCCAGCGTGGCTCTCGGTGGGTGGGTGGGTGCTGGGTGGTTGTTGGTCCAACAGCTGTTTCTCCTGCACCTGAACTGCCACCCACTCCGAGCCCCACCCCTGTGGTCACTGTGGCTGGAGACCGGAGCACAGGGCTTGTGCGTTTTCTAGGCCTTCTGTGGGGCCCCACTGCTGCGGTTCAGCCCAGGAGTCAGGGCCAGGAGGGGGGGACGGGGGGATGGTGCCAACCCTGCCCCTGGGGCCTGGCTTCCCGGGCCCCAGCCCTTCCTAGCCCACCCTGCAGGCCCACCCCAGGTCCCTGCCCAAAGCTCTGTCTGTGCTGCCCCCAGGGGGAAGACCCCACTCCACCCCACCCACTGCTCACCATGTCCTCGTCCTTGTCCCTGGAATGCCTGCGTCAGCAGTATCCCCGCAGAGCTCCTCAGAGCAGGCCCTGGGGGACCCCTCCTTGTCCTCCTCACCTGGCAAGGTTCAGTGGTGGTCCTTGAACTGGGGCAGTAGGGATGTGTGTGGGGCGGGGTCTTTGGGTCTAGGCAGACATCTGCACATTAGACAGCGGCTGTGTGCCTGGGCCAGAAGCAAACTGTGTCCTCCCCCTCCCTCTGTGACACTCCCTAGCTGACAGGCTGGGGGAGGGAAAACCTTGGAGGCTTCTATGTGCTCTGTGGGCCCTAGGAAGGGGGGCAGGAAGGAAGCAGAAAGGGCTTCACGGAGGAAGTGACACCAGGTCCTGCCTACAGTGACACGCTGGCCTTTGCTGGGTGTGAGGGAGAGAGCAGCGGAGTCAAGGCCTGAAGACAAGAAGCCCTGCAGCCTGGGAACTGGACATGTGGGCAGGACTGTTAGGCCTGGAAGAGCTGGGGAGCAGCTAGGGTGGGGAGGGCTTTGCACCTATGGTCTTAGGGTAAAGTGACCATGCGTTTCACTTTGGGCGGGACAGTCCTGATTTCACTCAATTTTTCCTCCCGTTCTGCGTTTTAAAGAAGTCCCAATTTGGGCTGAGCCCCAGTGGCGTAGTGGTTGTGTGTGGGACTGCGGCCCACTGGGATGGAGGTTCAATTCCAGCTCACAGGAGCAAAGGCTGGGTCTCCCACTGCCTGAGGGCAGTGATGCCTAAAATTAAAAAATAAATAAATGTCCAAATTTTGGAAAGAATGCACGACAAACTAGGGAACAGCGGGAGAACGGGAAGGGAATGTACCCACCCTCAACCTCCCTCACTGCACCCCCACCCCAGGTCAATCTGGTCACTTTATCATAGGGTCGAGTCCCTTAGCAGGGGTGCAGGGGAGGTGTACAGAGGTGTCCTGGGAGAATCCTGGGAGGAGGGAGAATAGGCTGATGTGCAGCAGGGGACAGAAGCCCACAGAGCAGGGAGGGGTTGTGTGGGGCGTGGGGACGGGAAAGCCGAGCCCCCAGGCTTCTGGAGGGTATGACATGGGTGGGGCCTCCTGCTGGGAGCAGGCCCGAGGGAGGAGAGGCTGGCCCAGGCCCGGGTCTGGGGCAGGTGGGTAACCAGGGCCACGGGGAGCCAGGGAGACTTGAGCTATGGGAAGAATCACTTCCGGGCAGGTGTCTGGGAAGCCGTGACGCTCGGGGGTGAGCTTGGGGGCCCTGAGCGAGTCTGAGGAGCCCAGGAGCAGAGGACAAGGTGCCGAGGGGACCAAGCAGCTCCAACGGCTCTTTAAGGAGCAGCGCTGGGGTGAGGCTGTGAAGAAGGCTGAGGACACGGCGTCCGGGGAGGCCAGGTACTGCCACCCCGTGCAGCCCGTGTGTGTGTGTGTGTGTGTGTGTGTGTGTGTGTGTGTGTCTCTCTCTCACACACACACACATCTTTTGTCCAATGCCTCCGTGGGGTGGGCTGGAACCACCCACCTTTCCCTCAGCCCAGCAGCTCTCAGCTTGCCGGTCTCGATCCCTCTGGGGGCCGCCGGATTCATGGGGGTGGGGGATGACGGCTCATTTCGGGGGACACTGTCAGGTGTGTGTGAGGGTCTCCCATCAAAATGACTATCTCTGAAATTTTACGAGTAGGGTTTCAGCAGAAATGAATTTTTAATACAAACATCCCTGTAGTTTTCACAACAAAAACATTTTCCATAAGCCCAGTTTCCAGGCTGTCAAGATGCCTACAAAGCTGAAAGTCCTCTGCTAATGCACCTCTTTCTTGTTCCTTCCGTGCACTGTCCGGGGCGGACCTGAGACTATTACCACTGAAAATGTTTCTTTAAGCCTCAAGTTCTTGCCTGACGCGCTGTGACCGCATGTTATTGTTTGATGCTGGCTTTTTCTTGGTCACTGATTTTGTCGAATTTCCTGCTCTCTTAGCGACAACACTGTGGTAATTACTCCGTGTGAACCAATACCAACAGCTCCACTGAGAAAGGAACTGTAACTAAAGAAACAAAGGCTTCGCTCAGTTTTGAGAACCGTTGAGCCTAATAATGCTATAATTCCACGTAGGAAGCTCTTACTACACGCTCTTTTTTGCACGCATGTACGCTAAGGAACACGACCTGGGAGCCTTTTACAACTGCACTGATCACATCTCCCTCGGTGACTGCCACTGATCACAGTGAGAGACTTCTGCTAAGGTGCCAATATCGGCCTCGCCCAGTCTGGAGGCGAGAGGGAGGGGATAAAGAAGACATGCGGAAATGGCCAGTGCAGTGGCTACTGGACAGCACAGAATTCTTCTCCGCAACGCGGAGACTGGGAGAACTCGATGGTGGGTGCCCACCTGCTGAGAAAGGGACAGAGAGTGGGGGGTGGGGGCAAGCGGTGGAACAGAACCTGCTGGTCCACAGAGACTGGGAGAGGACCCCAAGACTTTGGTCCTTCGTCACTCCTGGAGTCTGAAACGGAATTCAGTGTGTCCGCACCCCCCCCACCCCCCCGCCATGCCACGTACCATTTATAAGAACCAACTTCCTATTTGAGACCCAAAGGGCAGCCTGGTGGGGGGGGGGGGCCGCACGGAGAACAAGAATCCCCTGGGAGCTGCGGGGGCATGCGGCGAGGCCGAGCACGGGCCCTTGAACCTGACAGGTGAGCTGCTCCAACAGCTTCCCCGACTCACAAGGCAATGGGTGACTAAGGGGCTGTATGGTCCCGAGTGGCAGGGCTCCACTGTGGACCGTGACGTCCTGAGCTACCAGTTGGTGGCCCTGAATCCTTGCTGCCCCCCCACCTGTCCTTCTTTGACTGCCCTGAGGCCCAGCTGCGGGACAGGGGGGTGGGGGGGAAGACGGTCCCCAGAGGCAGCCACTCTTTAAGGTTGGCTAGAGGGCTGCTGAGCTGAATGAAAGATCCGGCCAGGGTGGAGACAGAAATAACACCCAGAATAACACCCCCCCTCCCCCAGGGTAGGCTAGAGAATGGAAGGCTCTGGAGGTGGTGTGGGGAGTGCCAGCATCATAGGTGGCTTTGCTCAAGTGACCAGTGCTGAAATGTAGTCCTGGTGCTGGGGACAGTGGCCTCCCCTGACCCAGCCACCTCCAGACTGACCAACAAGGGGGAGAGGGGCTGGGCTTGACACTGGTGCACACAGCCTGGGTCCTCTTGTCCCTGCTGGAACTCCCTGAAGCAAAGGGGCCATGAGGATTGGGGGACTGGGAACTCCAATAACCTTCCCAGTCTCAGTGTCACGGTGTCGTCTCCCCCCCCCCCCCCCGCCCCCCACCGGGCAGGGCCAATTCTGTTTGCTACATCCCACGCTGCCCCGGATAGACCTCACGAGTCACAGCACCAGTAACTGCTCCTCCGTCTTGTGCCACCTTCACGATGCCCAAGTCCACGGGGCAGCTACTGTGCCAACCCACCCCCCGGGGCCCTGCCAGAGCACTGCCCGAGGGCCCGGGGGGTGGGGGGGGGAAGGAGGACAGACGGACTCCTGGGAATGACAGCATCAGTGAAGAACATTGTGAAGGATCATGGACTGCGGGGACAAGTGCATCTATCTGGAAGTATAGCTAGCATGTTCCTTGCAGGCAAGGGTGGGAGACAGTGGGGAACACGGAGTGACTCTGCGTTGGGACAGACTGGGTGGCCACTGCAGCTCATGTGGGGGCCGTCTCCCTCCCTAAGCACAATGTCCTCGGCTGACCTTTCCTGAGGACAGATTCAAAGCAAGAGGTCCGGCGGTCCCCACTCCTGCTCCGAAGGGGCATTCTGAAGGCATCTGCTCATGCCTGCTGAGCCTTGGTGGATTTAAACTGTCGACCTGGCAGGTGCAGGCCAGCCTTTACCCAAGGAGGCCACCTGGACACCTCTGGTGGAGAGGACTCAAGGGGATTCCAACAGGCCTGAACTGCTCTCGTTTCCCAGGCTGTCGCTCTGTGGGAACAAAGTCTCCTCTTTCTCCCAGGCCCCTGCTGGTGAGTTGAACCGCTGACCTTGCAGCTGGCAGCTGAATGAGTAACCAGACCACCACCAGGGCTAGGGTTTGGCTGGAATACATATATGTTTTTTAAAGTGACATCTCTGCTTTTTATCAGACGTGGTGGACAATCTTGCTAAGGTGCACCCTCATCTTACAGATGAAGAAAAAGGCTCAGCACCAATCGCTTGCCCAAGGTCGCAGCGTTACTCGTTCACGTACCACTGATGCGGGGGGCCCGGAGTGGACGTGTTAGTGCAGGGCACAGAGGAGCCCTCGGGGGAGAGCCGGAAATGACCGTGAGTGCCTATCAAGTACAGTAGGGGGGTGGTCTCCCATGTCAGCCTGGCCCTGCTTCGGCCGCCCACCAAGGACATCTTGCAGGCTGCTCAGATGAACCCTGGAAACTCAGCCGCAGCCAGTGGAGACTGGCCACAGGATAAAGCGAGACATCTATTTGCTCTGGCCCGGCCCGGGCCTCAACTAAGCCTGTGTGGGACCTGGCCTGGTTGTGGGAGGCCAGTCTCTTGGGGGCAGGGGTTGTTTCTGCCCCTCACCCCAGGGAGCCGGAGGGCTTGGGGAGTGTTTTCCAACTCAGAGAGGGCTCTGGTGGTGACAGGGTTATGTGCTGGGCTGCTAAGGGCAAGCTTCAAAGTTTGAGTCCACTCCAAGGGAGAAGGGGCTTTCTGCCCTCGCAGGGTCAGACTCACACTCTTACAGGGTGACTGTCAGGTGGCAACGAGTCTATGGCGGCGGGTTTGGGGAGGGCTCGGGAGAGGGTTATCGTTGGAAGAGGGATCCCCAGGAAAGGGCCTAAGGCAGGCTTCATCTTCCGGAAGGTGGTTGCCGGGGCCACCACACAACAGGATACACACGGATGGACGGGCCTGCGCTGTCCTCGCTGCTCTGATGGCCATGGCCGAGGCTCACAGCCCACCTCCCCAGGGCCTTCCTCTGCACTGCTGCTCCCCTTCAATAAGCAGGATGCGCAATCTCTCTGGACATGTCCCAAGTGCGTGAGAGGGACAGTCTCACCACGGGAGAACCCCCAATTCACACACACCTTGGAGACCTCTTTATGAAACCTCAAAGAGGAGAAAGGCAGAGCCAGACATGGGGTGAGGGACTCCATCTGTCGGCACCAGGCTGTAACTGGGGTCCTCCGGGCCCACTGGTCTCAAAGTCCTCTCTGACAGCAGGCTGGTTCTGACTCTCCTGGCCGTCGGACAGCGTAGACATGCCCCCTGGGCTTCCCAGACGATCACTCTCGGCAGGGTTAAAAAGCTCCTGGGGAGCAGCTGGTGGCTTTGAACTTGTGGTCTTGTGGCTCATCACCTACTGCTCCTGCCTACGCCATTACAAGAGCGGGACAGGAAGATGAATTCATTACTGTGACCAGGGGGAGGGGCCACAGACGGGGGGGGGGGGGGGCGGTTAGGACTGGGGCACAAGTGCAGATTTGAAGGGTACACGGGGTTGGTCCTGGGGACACCAAGCCATTTGAGGGCCAGCTTTGATTCGTGTGGCCCAGGTACCTCAACATCCAGGTGTTTGTCAGGCTCCCTAGGGCCCGGCTGCCTTTCCCGTGGTGGGGCGCAGTGGTCAACTCCTTTCTGACACGCTGCCTGGGAGCAGAGCTTTTCTCACGGTGGTTAAAGGTCAGCATGGATTTGGAGCTTGAATCAAGACTGGCAAGGGCCTTAAGGTGCCCCCGAAACCGGCTTCCACAAATCACATACTTTCTGGTTTTGACTCAGCTGCACCCCACCATGCAGCTGCCTGCTGGCCTGGCCTGTGGTCCTGTTCCTAAATGCTCCAGCGCCCCACACTCTGCTTCCCTCAAGGGAACCTGGTGGCTGGGCTGGTTCCCCCAGGGTGGGGGCAGGTCCCGGGGAGAAAAATGTACCCAGGACAGCACCCCTCTCCCACACCCAGGGTGGGGCAGGCAGCCACTTATGACCATCCGGGCTCTCTGGGTCTCAGACGGTTGGTGACAGGGTGGCTGGCTGCAGCAAGGCCCCAGACCAGGAGAGGGAGACGCTAAAGCCCACAGACCTGAGGAAAGTGCTGTTCCTGGGGGCCAGCACCCACAGGGGCCAGACTTTGCTGGCCAGCAGACAAGCAGGAGCAGTGGGGGAGCCGGGGCCCAGCCCCCCCCCCGCATCCTCCCCCAGCAGCAGATGTTCTTTGGAAGCACAGCATTCTGAGTCTCAGACGCAGGAAGAGGCACTTTGTCGACCACTGGTCAGAGAATTTTCCACCAAAACAAAAACAAAACAAAGGGACACAAAGCACACACACCATGGGGGGGGAGGGGGTTGAGGGGCCTGGTGACCCCAGGCCAAGAGCTGGGATGTGGTCCTGGGGCGGGTGGCAGGAAGTGGGGGGCGGGGGGTATGTGTGCCTCTCCAGGTACTCCAGACCTGGTCAGCTCAGACTGGGAGGGGCGCCAAGCCCCCTTGTGCTCTTCCTTCTGGGGCTGTGAGGGCGGAGGATTGGATGGCATTCGGAGGCTGGGTTCAAATCCTAGCTCTGGTTCTTCCTTGGCTGGTACAGCAGCCCGAGTGGCCGGGGGTGTGCCTGCTGTTACTTCTCGTTGGCCTGGGGAGAATGTCCACCTAGCGCGGCCTGGGCTTCTGCTCCCCAGGGAATTCCAGAGGACGGGGGTGTGGCGTCAGGGCGCCACCTCGGCCAGCTCCTCGGGACAGGACGAGCTTGGAGCCTGCAGAGCTGACCTCAGGGGTCTTTTCCTGCAGGAGCTGCTCCTCGGGACAGGACGAGCTTGGAGCCTGCAGAGCTGACCTCAGGGGTCTTTTCCTGCAGGAGCTGCCCCTCCCCCAGCCTGGCTCTGGACCTCCAACAAAGAAGGCTGGCCCCAAGCTGTGGTCAGGACAGAGCCTCTCCTGTGGCCCACCCACCCCCACCTTTGCTGGGACCTGTCCTCCTTCTGGAAGGGCCCAGACAGTGTGGGCAAAGCCTGCCTCCCTGTGCCCCCTCTGGGAGCTCGGTCCTGCCTCAGGCCCCTCCACGAGTGTGCCAGTGGTGCTTTTCTGCAACCAGTCCCCTCTGCTGCCCCCAGGAACGAGGCAAATGCCAGCGGCACCCCCTCTGGCCTGGGGGGACGCTGTTCTGGGGGTGGGCAGGTGCGGCGGTCTGGGGCCCTTTCAGGGCAGGGGGCTGTGGCAAGCAGCGCATGCTGGTCGCTGAGGGGGACAGGGTCGTCCTGGGAGAACCCCTGCACGGGGGCTGGGAGCTAGGGCGCTGTCACCGCGCTGGGCTCGCCATGGTCCACGCTCCAGAGGCGGTAAAATTCAGCAAAGTCCACGTAGGGCTCCACGCGGCCGTCCTCGCCGGGCGGGAGCGAGTGCGCCGGCCGGGAGCGGAAGAGGCCGCCGTCTGAGCTGGAGCTGCTGCTCTGCGTGTGCGTGGTGGTGGACTGCAGCGTCAGCGTCGGGCTCTGGCTGTGGGCGCGAGAGGGGCTCCACTTAGCGAGGGCGGCCTGGGCTCCTCAGGGCAGCTGGTAAGTCATCGTGCTGCTTACATGAGCTAACGGGGCCGGAAGCCCTCCTCTGCCCGGGACCGGGTACTGCGGAGCACCCCGCTGTAGGCAAAGCCCATCAACAAACCCAGGACTGTCCCTGCTCCCCTCCCCCTTCCCCCCTTCCTCTCTCCCAGGCAGCTACCCCCACCCCATCACGTCACACGGAGTCCCTCCTCCTCAACTCAGCCCAGAGGCCCCACGTGGGGCGACCCTGGTGAGGTCGGAGGAAGGCAGAGGGCAGCTCGGCGGCCAGGACCTCGGAGGCAGTGCTACCTGCCCTGCCCTGCCCCACCCCCGCCTTGGTGCACAAGCTCAGGGCGTCCTATGGCCAACCGGGGGTGGGTGGGTTGGGGGGAAGTGGGGGGGCAGGGAACTCAGTGAACCTCATGGAGGTGCCCATCACCCACCCTGTGGCCAGCAGCCATACAGCGTGGGGGCAGGGAGGCAGGAAACCCCCCCCACTATGATGAGGAGAGGAGCGGGGCCACTCCCTCCCGGAGGGTGCTTCCCATTGGCTGCATTGTCCAGGGGGCTGGGTGCGGCATCTCTATTATTCCTTGCAGGCCTGGAATTCTGAAACCGGATCCTGCCCCCAAGAGTGGTGGGTGGGGGTTGCATTCCACAGAAGGGAGGACTGGGTGGACTCTCCAGTGGCCAGGCCAGTCAGCCTGCCGCCTCCCTCCAGGATCCAAGCCCCCCCCCACCCCCCCACGCCCTCACCTTGGTCTAGCGGACAAGCTCCAAAGCTAAAAGGGATGTTTTCCCCTGAACGCCCCACGGACAGGCAGGGGCAGGTTTGGGCACTGCCCCCAAACAGCATCGCCGGGGAGGGGGGTGGGGGTGGCACAACACGCACTCCCAGAAGCAAGGACAGAGAACAACAAACAGAGCGGCCACCCACGTGGGTGGTGCAGGGGCAGGCACTGGGTGAGCTAATAGAAGGCCTCTGGTTTGAGCCACCAGCCTCTGCCCCTGTAAGGCTCCTCCCTCGGGGGCAGTTCCACTCTGGACCGCGGGGTCGCCAGGAGTGGAATCTGCCCACAGCCCACAGTGGCCAAGCCTCAGCAGGGAGACGCAGGTGGGCGGTCTGAATGCAGGTGGGCGGTCTGAATGCGGGCAGTGGCTCTGGTGAGAGAGAAGCTGGCCCTTACCCCGCCCTGCAGGACCACAGTGGGCACTCCCCTGGACACACAGCAAGGGGCCTGTGAATCCCAGCCTGCTCCTCTGCATTGTCTGTCGGGACACACCCACCCTCTGGAACTGGGTGGGGGCTGGCACAGGACCGGGCCCCTGGGCAGCCCATGGGGGAGGGGGCTTCCCAGCAGGAGGCTGCTTGTGCCCAGGCCCCAGGGCTTACTTGGTGAGAGTGGGCGTGGCTTCGTCCAGGGTGGCTGAGCTGTGGGCCCCGTTGACCATCTGGCCCTGGGAGGGCATGACGAGGGACAGCGTCACACTGGTCTTGCTGGTGCTCTGGGCGCTGGAGTAGGGCACTGACACTGGGTACACTCGGCCTCCTGCAGCTGCGGGGGGGTGGGGG
>PVJH01048761.1:0-10642 GCA_004026705.1 Nesogale talazaci
CGCCCCAGGACCTGGCTGGTTTTCTCAAAAAAAAAAAAAATCTCTCTAATGTGGTTGTTGGCACTTCCTTAACTGTTTTCTAAAAGGGTTGACTAAATTATCATCAACAATATCAATAACACAGTTAACCACTTCCCAATTTTGATGATTCTTAAAAAAATATATCTTTCTTAGGACTCGTGTTTTTATCTAAAAACAGTACAAACAGGCACAAAAACTAAGAAAATTATAGCAAAATGCTTGGAACACAGCTGCAAAAGGTTTGAACCAGGTGTATTAACACCAACTAACGCCAAGTGATCTAAAGATGATTGCTTACAAAAATCACGAGATCAGGTCAGAGTCTAATGTTTTGTTCGAGCTCTGATGCCAAACTTTCTCAACATTTCACGTTGAAACACAATTTTTTCTGGTACTGATGTGGTTGAGTACCAGGATTTTCTACCTGCATTTTGGTTCACCTTAGTCACAACTCTACATAGTAATGTCTCTGTTAAGAAGTTCAAATTCTCAAAAAAAAAAAAAAAAAAAAAAGAAAAGAAAAGAAAAGAGAAGTTCAAATTCTCAAGAGGAAGAGTTTCACTGGTAATAGATATGTCAGTAGTAGACAAAGGAAAGCTGTCCATCTTTTTTCCAGTAAGTGTGGCCAGGATGAGTAAGAGACACATAGGTCTAATTTTTCTCTCATGTATGGGCAATAAGTGGAGTCTTTAAAGGAACATTGGGATGGCTGGCAGATTGAAAGCCATGCCTACTCGGAAAGGACTTCCACTTACTGGAAGTGGGAGGAAACGCTTCCTTATACATTAGTAGATGGATAGACACAAAAACACGATTTCAAACTGGGTAGTTTGTCAAACTTCAGACTTCTCCGTCATTACAAGACAATTATGATGTATTGGGTGAAGTGTACAGAGAAAATTGGTTTTCCACACACACACATATACATATATATGTATGTATATATATATGTATATATATATGATGTCTTGTGACACTAGTTGCAATCCCCTCAATATAAAAGCACTCTCCCCACTTTCTCCCTGGGTTCTCCCTATCCATTCATTCTACAGTCATGTCACTTAATGCCTCCTGAACTAGTGATAGTAAAATGCTCTTCTTTTAGCCTTCAGAGACTATTATGGGTGGCGATTCCTTGTGGGTGTATATCAGAGGAAACCAGGCTCGAACAAATAAAGGATCTGTAGGCATTATTGTACAGTTATAATATATGAAGATTATAGCAAAGTCATAGAGAATAAGGAAGATAGGAAAGGGAATAAAATGAAGGAGTCAGAAATATTTTATGGTAGAATGCATATTTGCATTCAGTCCTCTTTGGTGGTCCACTTGAAAGTGGGGGAGAAAAGAGAATTTTTACTATCTTGGGGTATTTATAGGTAGGCATAAGACATGCATATTCAGTAGTTACATATGTCATAAGGTGGGTGGAATCTACAGTAAGGTCCCTGAGCTCACAGGTGAGGAAACTAACACTTGTATTGTAGGGAGGCATGAGGGGGACTGGGTGACACAGCTGGAAGGGATAGCAACATGATGTCTGCTTCTATAGGTAGATAAAATCAACCATGTCTCACTTTAAGGCAACTGAACCGTTAGAGGAGAATCTGTGAGAATGATGTTTAAAACAGGATAATGCACTTGGACTTTACTTCTAATTTACCTAAGTTAGAGGTTTTCCTTTTGTGTAATGCTAGCTTTCCAGAATCCTTCTGTTCTAAGTTAGGGAATAGGGTCCCTGTCATATTTCCCTCGGTGTTAGTTTCCCACAATTGTATGCTGTCTGTTGTTTGACTGAAAGGTGATCCCTAGTAGTGGAATCTCTTTAGTCGTTTTTAAAGAATATTCTTTCCTCAAGTGTAGTTTCTTCAAGTCAGTGGCTAGATTACGCAGATTTACTAACTGATTTGACTTAAAGATAACTATTGTTAATGATTATTAGATGCAACATAATGAATAAGTAAACTGCTTAATAAACAATGGTCATAACAATATGTTATTGTCTGCAATAGAACTTGTACACGATAGATTAGAACTGAAGAATAGCTCTGACTGTGGCTGTAATTGCTTAGCCAACATCACCTGAACTAGCATTTTAGAATCCAAGCCATGATTCTAAAGTTCAAATTTTAACTAGTTTAATATGTCATAATACATGGAATTAATGAAAGCCAGCTATCAGCTTTGAGTTACTTTGTCTTTAGCTTATCATGGTGTAAATGGGCTTCAAGGTAATTTTTAATCTATATGTAAATTAGCTATTTCTGTAACAGTCATAGTATAAATTTTAGTATGTGCAAAAAAGAATCAGATGTAAGCAATATTTTGAAAATAATGTCAAGGAAGAGGCTGTACAAGTGATACATGACTTTCAATGAATTTGAAGATAGGCTATATTAAGACACTTTCGATGAAATTATCCTCATTGAAAATTATCTGGTGCTGATAATGCATGAGGCAATATATAGAACATAGAAAGAGAATAAGATTTTTATTGTAGATTGTTAAGCTATGCTAAAGGTCACACCACTTTCCATTATTGAATTCCTATTTGGCAGATTTTATATAAAAGTTCATTTTCTAATCAGAGAGAAAAGTGACTCAAATGCAAAATGATTATACCTCTTCCTTTGGTTTTTGACACAAAAGCAGCATACCTTATCCAGTCTTAAAATCTAGATCTGCAAATAAATACACTGACTTACATTTCTATCTGAAGGATGACAACCTAAAAATCTTGAAAACTGGAACTGGAGCAAATTTATACTTAAAACACCATTTCATTTTGATCTCCTAAATCTTGTAACTAATTAATGTTTTACAGGAGCAATGCAGCACAAGGCAATGTTTTGAAGGATATTACTAAAATTTATGGGGACTCAAAGTTATTCTAAAGCTCAATGAGTATTAGTCTCCAATAGCAGTTGTCAATCACCAGGAACACAGACAATGATGGCAGCCTGTGAAGGTGCTTGGCACAGTCTACGTATGAATGGATTGTGATAAGCGAGGTATGAGCCCCCAATAAAATAATTAAAAGAAAAAACATTGACAAACACAGAATGGGATCTTACAGTTGTTGTTTCCCCTGATTTAATAGTCCAGTTAGAAGGAAGGTGAAAATGTTAGTCTTGGTTCTCTAGAGACTCAAAACCAATGATGTGTATACACACTCTCTCACACACACACACACAGAAATTTACATAAAACATCGCTCACATTTGCAAGGGTGGGTAATTCCAGTGCCATTTTAAGTTCTTGGGTCACAGGCTAAGTTGGAGGTTTCTCCTTGCTTGCATAGCTGTAGGGCAGCTGTTCTCAACTTATGGGTCGTGACCCCTCTGGAGGTCAAATGACCCTTTCACAGAGGTCATCAGATTCATAACATAGCAAAATTACAGCTATGAAGAAGCAATGAAAATAATTTTATGGTTGGGGGATCACCACCACATGAGGAACTGTATAAAAGGGTCGTGGCACAAGGAAGGTTGAGACCCACTGCTGTTGGGGCTGATGAACCCAGGAATAACAGGCTATTACACAGGCTGCAGAGGCAGGTGAATGTAAAGTGATCAAGTCAGGCTTATGACTGGAGAGGCAAATTGATATAAAACTGGCAGGTCAGATGGCAGAGTGCTGATGGGTCTTAAGATCAGCAGGCAAAAAAAAAAAAAAAGATCAGCAGGCAATATGGCAAGTTGTTCGCTTATGTCTAAAGTTCTGGAATTTGAGGAACCTAATGCAGGGTCCAGTTTCAAGAAAAAGCAAGGAAGATGACCCAAAGCCCCTCAATAAGTGAAGCAACATCCTCTTATAGAGGGGTTGCAACAAGGAGATGAGCCAGTCTAGGTACAGTGTAGTAGCAATGAAATGTGCAGCTTTCCTCTGATTCTCAAATGCTTCCTCCCACCAACTACCATTATCCTAATTCTGCAAGACAGATTTGACTAGACCAGGGGATGTACATTGGAGTCAGAAACGTGGAAGTTTAGGATAGACAATCCCTTGAGACTAGTGGGGAGTGGTGACACTGGAGGGATGGTAGAGTAGAAAGGGGGAACTAAACAGTTTAACAATAAACTACATGGGTGTAGAAAGGGGGAACTAATTTCTGGGATCTACATGTGACCTCCTCTCTGGGGTGCGAACAATGGGTGTATGTGTGTGTGTGTGTGAGTGAAGTGACACATTGGACAGTATATGATATGAAGAGGTAATAACAATTTGTAAATTATTAGGAGTTCATAGGGGAGGAGAAGGGTGAAGGGGAAGTATGAGGAGTTGGAATTTAAAAAAATAGAGGAAAGAGGGAAAGAGAAGCACATGCTGGGGGGGGGTTTCAAGTAGAAAATGTTTGTAGATGAACATGGTAACATGTGTACAAGTATGCTTATTACAAACAATGTATTGAATGTTATAAGAGCTGCAAGAGTCCCCAATAAAATCTATATTAAAAAAAAGCAAGCAAGATTTCCATAGGGTCTACTAATATGGGAAGTAGGCAACACCCCAAGAATACCTCCTTTTAATTGCACCAGATCTGTGACCTAAGAGGTTGCACTCCACCCTAACCTTCGTACAAATATTTCGTTGCTCACAGTGGATACCATCATAGAGTCTATGATATTATGTTAGGTCACACAATGTGGAATTATTAGGCTTTAACTACTAACCTCTCAGAAACTTGATTTAGCCAAGTTGACACAAAACCTAACTGTTACAGTGAGTGGACAAATACCTTAGAGGAAGTGTCTCTTCCAAAATTTAGTGATAGATTTAGAATGGGACCTGAGTTTCTAGCGACACCGTCTGTACTCTTTTAGTTTGAAGTGACTTTAAAAAAAAACACACTTTATTTGGGGCTCTTACAACTCTTATCACAATCCACATAGACATCTATTGTGTCAAGCACCTTTGTACATCTGTTGTCCTCGTTATTCACAAAATATTTTCTTTTGACCTGATCCCTTGTTATCAGCTTCTCATTTCCCCTCCCTCCCTGTTCCCCCCCTCATGAACCCCTTATTATTTATAAATGATCAATTTTTCATGTCTTGATGACGTGTACCTTCACCTACTTTTCTGTTGTCTGTCCCCATGGGAGGAGGTTATATATAAATTATGATCAGTGTCCCTTTCTACCCCACCTTCCCTCCACCCTCCCAATATCGCCACTCTCACCACTGGTCCCGAAGGGATCATCTGTCCTAGATTTCCTGTGTTTCCAGTTCATATGTTCTGTGTACATATTCTGGTATAGCCATATTTGTAAGGTAGAATTAGGCCCCTGATTGGGGTGGGGGGCAGGAAGCTTTTAGGAACTAGAGGAAAGTTGTATGTTTCATCATTTCTATACTGCACCCTGACTGACTCGTCTTCTCCCTGCAACCCTCATGTAAGGGGATGTTGCCTCAGATTGGCTTTGGGTCTCCAATCTGCACTCACCCTCATTCACAATAATATATATTTTTTATTCTTTGATGCCTGATCCCTGATCCCTTCAACACCTCATGATCACACAGGTGGGTGTGCTTCATCCATGTGGACTTTGTTGCTTCTGAGCTAGATGGTTGCTTGTTTACATTCAAGCCTTTAAGATCCCAGACACTATTTTTTTTGATAGTTGGGCACCATCAACGTTCTTCACCACATTTGTTTATGCACCTCCTTTGTCTTCAGCGATCCTGTTGGTAGGGTAAGCATCATAAAATGCAAGTTTAATAGAACAAAGTGTTGTTGCATTGAAGGAGGACTTGAGTGGAGGCCCAATAGCCACAGCTCCGTTAATATTAAACTTATATATATGCACATGGATCAATTTCCCCATTATCATATATAAATATATTTACATGTGAACATGCCTGCATTTAGACCTCTATCAGTGCCCTTTGTCTCTTAGCTCTTTCCTCTATTTCCTTTTACTTCCCTCTGGTCCCGCTATCATGCTCAGCCTTCACTGCCCTTTATCCATTCCTACCCGGCTTCTTATACCCTCCTTGCCACTGATTTTGGATCACTTGCTGTTTCCTTGGTCCTGGGTTAGTTAACACCACTTCCTTTCCCCCACCTTTCCCTCTCCCATGTAACTCTGAAATCATTGGTCCCATTGTTTTGTCATCCAGATTGTTTTATTTTTATTAATTTTTATTTTTTTCAGATTGTTTATCTAGCCTATCTTAGAAGTAACTTTAGTTCAATGCCCTTTCAAACTATTTAAGGGTGAGAAATAAATACATTTGTGAATGATTTGAATTATTGCTACTAAATCTGAAGTAGAAGATACCTAAAATCTTTAAAACCAATGCTAAATGCCATGTGAGACCCTGGGTCTCAGCTACCTCTTAATCTAAATAAACAGCATCTTTATGCTTATCGATGACAAACAAATTCACTGACATGGAGTTGATTCAGATTTTTGAGCCCCTCTATATAGGATTTCTGAGACTGTAAATCCTTACGGGAGCAGATAGTCTCATCTTTCTCCAGAGATACAGCTGGTGGATTTGAACCATCAACTTTGTAGTTAGAACCCAGCACCTAGTACCACCAGGGCTTCTTCTTAATGATACAGATGGTCAAATTTTTAAAAAAGTATTTCTTTTTGGTGGCAATATGCACCACAAGCAAGTATCCATCCACAAACTTCTCCATGTTCAATGCATTAGTTACATATATCCAATTTAGTCACTATTTAATCTCTCCCCATATTGTTCCATCACCATTAATGTGGACTCTTGATCCCTTAAAGTTCTCATCTGTGCTCCAGATTAATTGTTGCCAGTTTAAACTCACAGATAAAGCTTGACAGAAATTGCATTTCTGTCACATTCAAGTAAACATTCCTGATTACTTGAGCTCAACTATTGTTTAGTTTAACAATGGTTTCACAATATAGTTTCAAGGAACTTCCATACACATCAAGTTACTATTTTAATGGTCCAGAAAGGTTAAACGTTTGGGTCCTTTAAATATCAATTCAAAGACTCTTTAAAATTCTGATGTTATTTGTATTTGTACAACCCCCTGGGGTTTAACTACCATGCTGGATGGTTCTCACCGTGAAGTGACTCTCATGCAATTGTATCCTTGCTGGGAAATGATTTTATTGCATAAGAAAATGAATGAGCAGAGACTAGTGAGCTGTGTCTGCTGATAGACTATAATTTGCTGACTATGATGTCAAAGCAGATTTGAAATTTGTGACAACTCTCGGTGATTGCAATTCTCAACAATTCTCCTGTAGCAGCAATGGCACAAGCTATGCATGATCTTAATCTAACTTGTTGTGCACATGTAAATTCTGTTAATATAGTCACATGGAATGCTTTCATGGGTTTTGGACACATTGGCTAAGAGTCCTGGTACTGATGGCCACCTAAGAAATAGATTTCTCTAGCCCCTAAAAGGGACCATTGTATCTCATTGTTGACATATTTAGGGGGATGATAGAATGAGAATGTTCACAACCACCTATATTAAAGGCTACATAATACCTGGATCAAAGTAAGAAAATAGCCACTATTCTTATTGCTTAATTTATTTCAAATGTTTTCTGATGAAATTTTCCTAAAATGACATATATTTCTTTTCTGAGTTTCCTATTAACTTATACTCTTGCCATACTGCTATAAAGTGCTTGTGGCAGTCATGTGCTTATGTTAATTTCATGATTGAGATGTAGGGGTGGAGTCTAGCCTGTTAATCTGGAGATAGTCATTGAGTAGCCAATGAGGCCTCCATGTAGGCATGGTTTTCTCCTGAGACTTCTGGGAAATCTCACGATATTTCCCTAATGGAGATGAGAAGCTGTCTCCCTAGTTGTTGGGAGTTAGTCTCAGAGACAAGGAACTGCAGACAAGACAAGATGGCAGTGTCCGAGCTGCTGCAGAAACCAGAGAAGTCACACGGCCTTGCCCTGATGGAACCAGACCTCTGAAGCTGGAGTGGCCTTGAGGGGAGCCCTGCCAGCGATGAGTTGCTTTTGCCACCACAGAATGCTGTTGATGGACCCTGAGGCCTGGAAGTGAGGAGCCATGGGGAGACTCCTGTTGGCGCCAGGACTCTGTACCCACTGGCCTGTGACTTCGTGAGTCGGAAGGAGACTTTATAGACTGATATCAGGCATATGGGTTAATATTGGACTTATGACTTTGAACTGGGCTGGGCTGGGATGCTTTCTCAATGTCCCATTCCTCGTGTATATAAACCTTTTCCATATATCCATATGCGTGTCTATGAAATTTGTTCCTCTAGTCTACCCGGACTAACACAGTGCTCTATATGTCTTTCAGGTCTCAAAACAATTAGGCAGAAACCATATCAATTTGAATTTCTTCTGAACAAAGATATCCTTCTGATAGAGTTCTGTATTGGGATTTCCTCTCATTCATGAGTTTAAGAAGATAGCTGAATAGCTGGTTTGGTATCTTTTTTTAAGTCATTTTATTGAGGGCTCATACAACTCTTATCACAATCCATTCATAGACCCATTGTGTCACACACATTTGCATCCCTGTTGCCATCATCAGCATCATTCTCAAAACATTTTCTTTCTACTTGAACCCTTGGTATCAGCTCCTCATATCTAATTATATCTCTCCTCTATCTAACTTTTCTAACATTTATACAGTGATTCAATATGCATTGAAAATATATCCCTCCCCCTCACCCCCAGATCTCAAAACTCACTTGCATTGAGTTGATGGCGACTCAGGGCAACCCTGGAGGGCAGAGTACACTGCTCTCATGAGATCACCAGACTGTAATTCTTTCCTGGAGTGCAAAGCCTCCTCTTTCTTCCAAGGGGTAACATCCGTGCCACCAAGGCTTCTAGGGTTTTTTTTTCAGATAAATTCTTTTTTTTTCTAATTTTAATTTTTTTGGGGGGCGCATCACTGCCCTCTGGTGGTCATGGGAGCTACCCAGTGCTATTCCTGAGAGCCGCTGCTGGATTTGAACCGCCAACTCTACGGGTCGCAGTCCTGCACTCAACCACTTATGTCACCGGGGTCAACCTGACAGATAAACCCTTAAATACAAAGAACTTCCTGGAAGATTCACTGGACCCATAGATGTGGCAGAAGGAGAAATCAGAGACATATGAAATTTGAACGGGATCCTCCTCTGCTGCCGCTTGAGGTTGCCACATGGAAAGTCAGAGAAAGACTATGGACCACTGTTGAAGCCCAAACCAGCCAACCTGGCATACAGCAAGTGAAAGGGGACCTCAGTCAGGCTCTCTCAGGGAGCTGGATTTGGTCAGCATCCTGAATGACTTCAAAATTAGATTCTTCTTCAGAAGTTTCAGCAAGGAGCATGGCCCAATTTATATTTGGATGTCAGCCTATAAGACCTTGAATGAGGGTCAAGCTGAATACCTAACTTCACATCATCAGACACTGTGAGATACACTGACACTGTTTTAAGTCATACATTTCATGTTAGTATGCTACAGCAACAATTAAAAATAAACAGAAACACAAAAAACTGACCCAAACAACAACAACAACAAAACACACCATTAGCAGTATCTGCAGTGTTGGTCCCAGAAAGGTCCCCCAAAGATATACTGGTGGTCCTCATGTTTTCATTGTCAGATTCCATCTATTTTTCTGGGCCATATTTGTGGGTGAACAGAAAAAATATATTGCTACTGGGGTTATAACGGAGATACCCACAGGTTTATTCCAAACAAAACGTACTTAAACATCTCCCTGCAGTCAGTGAGTGGGGAGTCCTGCTGGCCCTGTGGAATAAGTTTTGGACCGCTAACTTCGAGGTCAACAGTTCAATTCCACCAGCTGGCTCTGCAGAAGAAAGATGAGGCTCTCTGATCCTCTCAGGATTCCCAGTCTGAGAAGCATTTTGTGTTGAACGCAACTCACTAGCCGAGGGTTTGGGTTTTTTGGGGTCAGTGGATGGCTGCAAGCAAATCCCCTTTGTCATTGTTAGATCCCATTGCATCAATTCCGACTCATCGTGATCCCGTGCACAGCAGAACGAAACTCCCCTGTTCCCCTGCCACCCTCACCACTGCTCCTATGCTTGAGCGCCATGTCAATCCGACCTGTGGAGGCCCTTCCTCTTTTTTGTTGCAGCTCCTCTCCTTTAACAAGCATGATGTACTCCAATGACTGGTTTCGCCTGACAACATGGCCCCTTAGGGTGAATAGATAGCTAGGTAGATAGACAGACAGACATACAGATATAGATTTGGTCAAATTCAATGCCTTCCACGTGACTCTGCTGGGCATGTTCAAGGCGGAGAGAGCAGCTCAAAAGGTTATGGTGAATGTTTTAGGAATTCCAAGGAGAATAGTGATATTTTTTTCTTTAAGAACACACAATGATTTACATGGGCTCATTAGGATCAAGCTGTAAGAAAATTAAAAATTGTATAGGTAAGGAAACAGCCAGGAGACAGTGTCAAGGATATGTATTCCGTTGTGATGCTACCACTGTTTGAGGATAGCAAGTGCTGTCCTATAAAAATTTCTTTGGGAAATCTTACTCATTCCACTCTACAGTCTGGGTGCGCCTTCAGAAACCGTTTCTCCCCCAACCTCAAAGAATGCTTTACAAGAACACAATTTGAGTCCATCAAGGAAGCCCAAAGTGCTAA
>PVJH01048762.1:0-10642 GCA_004026705.1 Nesogale talazaci
AGGCTGTGGTTCCTGCGGGGGCAGCAAGGGAGGCTGTGGTTCCTGTGGGGGCTGTGGCTCCTGTGGGGGCTGCAAGGGAGGCTGTGGCTCCTGTGGCTGTTGCCAGTGCAGCTGCTGCAAACCCTGCTGCTGCTCCTCAGGCTGTGGACAGTCCTGCTGCCAGTCCAGCTGCTGCAAACCGTGCTGCTGCTCCTCAGGCTGTGGACAGTCCTGCTGCCAATCTAGCTGCTGCAAACCCTGCTGCTGTTCCTCAGGCTGTGGACAGTCCTGCTGCCAGTCCAGCTGCTGCAAGCCCTGCTGCTGTGGTCCCATTTGCTGTCAGTGCAAGATCTGACCCTCTTGTTCCATGTTCCCAGAAGACATCATGAGTAAAGGTCCCCGAACCACAATAGCTTGCTGACTTTCCTCTGGAGATATGTCGCTCTGCTTTGGGGCTCAGAGACCTAAGGAACCCACTCCTAATGTAGACTAAACTTCACCCCCTGTGCTTTGACCCATCTTGTAAGCCCCTCCTCACTCATATTTCTCCTCCACAGCCTCACTTCTTCTGAGACTTAAGAAGTCTGTCCCTTTAGACGTCCAGGGAACTCGCTGGGCGAGAATGGTGTGAAGATTACAAGCCTACTGCTCCCCACCCCAACTTCCTCTTCCTCCTTCTTCTTCCTTCCTCTTCTCCCTCTCTCCTTCCCTTCAGCATCCCTAACACCAGAGATGCAGAGGCTATGAGGACCCTGGCACCGCAGAGGGCAGCCAAGCTCCCCCAACTATTGCTCCCCTTCCTGGATCTTCTTCTTTAAGTGCTGTTTTCCTTGATGATCTGGCCTCCAACGTCCACCCCAGACCCTGCAAAGCCTCTAAATAAACTTGCTCCAAATAAACCACAAGGCTTGTTCTCACTGTGATTCTTTCCTCTCTGGGTTTTCTGTGTGAAAACACTACAGACGCTGTTGTTTCAGTGGAATCTGAGGGTGTGTCATGATGTGTGTACGTGGTCATTTATGTAGACTTTTCCCCAGATGCATTTCTATACTTGTCCTAGGAAATGAATTATGCTTATTTCAAAGACTTTGTAAATAATCCTATCTTATATCTAATTTTCTATAGGAGGAAAAATATTGGAGTTTACCGACAATAGGTAAATTGTAAACTGGTTCTTTCAAAATGATATATCCTTAGAGATGACACTAGACAGTGAAAGCAAATATTCTTGTATGTTTTATGACCTGCAATGACAGTGTTGGTATTCACAAGGGCCAAATCTAACACAACCTATCTGGATTTCTGAACACCTACACCTTCACCAACCCTTCTAACTTCTCTAGCTCCCTAAATCTCTCTCATAAAGTCTACACTGCTTCTCTTTCTCTGTTCCACCCATATGTTACTGAGAGAGGCTGTGACTCACCAAGTTCATGCCTGGTGTTCCTACCAGATCAACCAGCTCTTGCCT
The DNA here is from genome assembly GCA_004026705.1 of Nesogale talazaci. Taxonomy (NCBI): domain Eukaryota; kingdom Metazoa; phylum Chordata; class Mammalia; order Afrosoricida; family Tenrecidae; genus Nesogale; species Nesogale talazaci. The sequence goes on from PVJH01048762.1 coordinate 1,451, forward strand.
GAGGACAAAGGCACCTGAGCAACTTTCTGGTGGTTCCCGTGACAACCACCAAGATGTTGGTGAGGAACATTCTCAGGACTGAAAGGACTCCAGGAATACAAAATGCCACAGTGCAATTAGCTGCAGTCAGTCCTAAGAAGTATTTCTAGGGTCTCCCAAGCATGAAGCCCAGTGTTCTATGACTCTATGGACAACGGCGCCTGGCTTCTCTATAACAACACAATGCAAAGAGCAATCAGTCCCAAGAATATCAAGGGAAGGAAAACAAAACAGTAGAAACAAAAGGCAATGTCAGAAGTCCTGAACTTAACGATGCGCATAGAAGCAGCAGACATGGATCTACTACAGAAAGAAAGCTTCAGCATGCTGCTTGGAGTCAGACAGGATATGTAGGAAATAATATAGAAAAAGGATGAAAAGATAGAGAAGATGAAGGCCATGCACCAAAAGGAAAGACAAGCCCTAAGCTCTAAGACGACAGAAAGCCAGTAGCAAATTCACAGAAATTGCCAACAGATGTGAAGAAGCAGAGAGTCACACCAGCAACCTAGAGCATGGCCAGCAAACTGCGAGCTTGCAAACCATATGCGACTCTTTCAATGTGAACATGCGGCTCCGAAGTAACCTTGAAAACATTTGAAGGTTATTGTTTCAGTTCACAGTGTTTTCATGGGTCTGGAAAAACATATTTGAGGCCCCTGGGTGATTTAAAAATTGTTAGGAGGGACAGGATTGGCTCTTCAGTCTCAAGAGTTTGCCTACCTCTGCCCTACAGTACAACCAGGCATACTTCAACAAACAGGAAAGTCAATCAAATAATGTAATCAGAGATCCACCTCTGATGATACGAAAAGGACCAACATTGCAATAATTGGTCTACCAGAACAAGACACAATGAATAAGTCAGCAGCAAAAAAAAAAAAAAAAGTAAGGAAATTCTTAGAGGAAAACTTCCCCAGCTTAATGAATGAAAACCAGATAACCATTCAGGAGGCCGGAAGAATGCCAGCTAGACTGAATTCCAAGAAGTCACCATGGAAGTTGCCTATTCTGTTGTCAATTTGAGGGTTAGAAGAGTAGGGGTGCAGTCTGGCCTGTCGATCTGGAGACAGCCTAGGAGACCTCTGTGGGGGCCTGGCCTTCTCCTGGGAATTCTGGGGAATGTGGTAAGTCCTCCTCGGAGGTGGAGACACTGTCTCAGCTCACTCCCTTGGAGACCCTGGACTGACAAGACTCACTTCCTGGTGAGACATCCCTGAGCAGAAGTCACATGGACACACCTCGCTGCTGCCCTGGGTGCTGAGAAGCCAGGCAGAGATTCTGGCCAGCATGGAGATGCTTACAACCACTGGATCCAAAGACTGTCTACCCACTAGCCTGTGAGCTTTTACAATCAGCATCACTGCGTGTGCTTCGTGAGTCTGAAGAGGACTTTATAGATTGTTGTAGGACACATGGGATAATATTGGACTTACAGACTTGATCTAGACTGAACCTGGGACATTTTCATAACGTAAAATTACCCTTTGTACAAATATCTCTCATATATATATACGAGTTTATGAATTTGTTTCTCCAGGCTACCCAGACTAGCATAGTCGCCAAGCCATATAATATTAATCTATCCAAATTTGAGGAAGAGGCAAAAAAGATCAAGAGAGCTGATAGGGGAAACAAAGAGTAACCAATAAAGGTACCCAAATAAACACATGCTCAGACCTATCAGTGGTGACTATGAAGAAGAGGAGAGGAGAGTGACATATTCCCAAAATTGAAGAAAACCAATGCAAACCCAAGAATACTCTATTCAGTCAAATTATCTGTCAAGATAGATGAAGAAGTAGTATCTTCCCAAACAAGGAACACCTTAAAGAATATGGTAAAGAAACCCAGCCCTACCAAAAATCCTTGCTAACCCAGTATGCAGAGAAGAACATCGCTCACCGAGCTCAAATAAGAGAACACCCCAGAGAACAACTCCAACCAAAGGGAAACAAAGAAAAAACAGCCCCCACAATAGCATTGGTTCAAGGGTGGAAAGAAGGCAAGAATGAAACACACACAACACACTGAAAAGAAAGGGAGGTGGGAAAACACCCAACATAACAGGTATAAGATGATATCACAGAGTCCACAGATGGACGTAATCAGCCTGAATATCAATGGACTGAAGTCAGGCATTAAAGGGCAGAAGCCAGCAGACTGGATTATAAAACACAACCTGTCGATCATCAGAAGACACCACTCAAGATAACAGACAAAAATAGGCTGAGGATCAAAGGTCACAGGAAAATGAACCAAGGAAATGACAAGTAAAAAAAAGCAGGAGTTGCAATCCTACTCTCAGACAAAATTGATTACAAGATGAAGCCATAACAAGAGATAAGAAGGGACACTATTTAATGTTCAAGGGAGCAGTACTAAGAACCATTTAGCATACTAAATGTGTATGCACCAAATAAGATACCCATGAAATTCATCAAGCACTCCAAAAGATGAAAAAAGAAATTACAAGCTCAACAATTAGTGTAGGTGACTTTAATAGACCACTCTCTGAAAAAGATCGGTCACAGGGAAACAAGCTTAACAAAGAGAATACAGATCTAAAATTACCATTAGATGATTTGATCTGATCGGTATTTTCAGAGCTCTCCAACCAAATGCAAAATAAATCCACATTCTTTTAAAGCCCACATGGCACAAACTCATTGAAAGACCATGAGCAGGGACACATGTAGAATCTGTGTAAATTCAAGCACATAGAGATCATACAGACTTCTCTCTCCAACCACTATTCCGTTAAAGCTAGAAATCAACAAAAGGACAATTAAAAAGCAAGGCCAGATAATTTGAGGATTATTAACTCACTATTGTAAAAGGAGTGGGTACTGCCCCAGATCAGAGATTAAATTAGAAAGTTTCTAGAAACCAATGAGAATGAGAATATGACATACCAAAACCTTAGGGACACAGCAAAGTCACTTATCAGAGGAAGACTGATACCAATATATGCACACGTGAAAAAGGAAGAGAGACTTATCATTGCTCTCCTGACATAAAACTTACCGTAATTAGAGCAGAGTTAACAGGACACTGCTGCTAAGAGCAAAAGAAAAGAAATAATAAAAATCAGGGCTGAGATTCACAAGAGGGGGAAAAAAACTAGGGAAAATAATGCAGCTAAAAGTTGGTTCTTTGAAAGGAATACAGAATCAATACATTTCTGGCAAAAATAAACAATGAAAAGAAGGGACAAATTTCAATAGCAGAATGGGGGATGAAATAGAGGACATTACAACAGACCCCAATGAAATCAAAAGGATAATTATACAGCAGTATGAAGAACTGTACTCTGATGAATTAAACAACTTGGAAGTCATGGAAAAATACTGGGGAAAAGCAATCCCTCCCTAGAATATCCCACATGAATGTCAAAAATCACAACAGACACCTGGCAATAGTAGAAATAGCCAAGATTAGGAAGGGATTATTAACAAAAATCCCCGGGCTACATGGTTTCACAGGAGAATTCTACTAAGCATTCAGGGAAGAAGTGACACCAATCCTATACAAAAATCTTCTAGAACATAGGAAAAGAAGGAAATTCCCAGACTCTTTTTATGAAGCTAGTATAACTCCAATACCTAAATCAGGCAAGGGTCCCACAAGAATTGAGAACTACAGACCAATATCCCTAAGAAACATCAATGTAAAATTCCTTTTTAAAAAACACTCTCCAATGGAATAAAGAAGTATATAAAACAACTCACAATTACCAAGTGATATGCATACCAATGATTCAGGGATGGTCTTTTTCTTTGAGAAAGACTACAGAACACATATGAAAGACCATTAGTATTATTGTCACCTTGACATGAAAAATTATAAGAACCACATGATAATATCGATAGATGCCAAGAAGACTGCTGACAATATTCAACACAAATTTGTGTTTAAGACACTCCAAAAGATAGAAAGGGAAGGGAAATTCCTCAATATAATACAAGCTATATATGACAAACCAACAGATAACATGGTAGTCAATGGAGAAAAGATGGGAAAAAAACCCACTGAAAGAGGGACCCAGACAAGGATCTCCTGTTTAACATTATTCTGGAGGTTTTAGATAACAGAATAAGGCAAAGAAAAGACATCAAAGATATGTCCCTGGGGAAGGAAGAGGCAGCAAATGTACAACTGTGCTTGACACAATGGGTGGATGTATAGATTGTGATGAGTTGTAAAAGCACCAATAAAAGGATTGAAAAGAAAACATTGTTATTAACAGATATGATTTTATATATGGAAAATTCCAAAATCTTGACAAGCGGAGTACTGGAAGCAATAGAGGAATAAGAGAGAGTGCCAGCATGTAAGATCAACAAGCAGAAACCTATCAGACAGCTATACACATCAGACAAGACCATGGAAGAGGGGATTGAAAAGGTAGTGCCCTGCACAATGGCTGAGCACAAATTGAAGTATCTAGGGATATTCTTCGATAAAAAAGCAAAATATTTCTTTGCGAAAGACTACAGAGCACTATTACAAGAAACCAAGAGTGACCTAAACAAATGGAACAATATCTCATGTCCTGGATCAGAAGACTGAACATAGTAAAGATGTCAGTTCTGCCAAGATACAAGTTTACTGCTATCCTGATGCTAATACCATCATCTCTCTTCAAGGAATGGGAAAACCTAACTACCAACTTCACATGGAGAGGGAAGAAGTCCAGAATTGGCAGGGAACTCCTCAAGAAGGACAGAGTGGGGGGGGGGGCTTGCTTCACCAGACTTTAACACCTATTGTACAGCCACAGTGGTCAAAATAGCATGGCATTGGTATAATGACAGATACTCAGACCAATGGAAAAGATCCAAAAATAAAATCATCAGTATACAGACAACTGATCTTTGAAAAGGGCCAAAACAATATCAACTGGGAAGCAGATGACCTTTTCAACAAGTTGTGCTGGAAAAAATGGATATCTACCTGCAGAAAAATGAAGCAAGACCCTTATCCCACTCCATGGACAAAACAATCTCAAGGTAAATCACAGACCTCAAGGTAAAACCCCAAACTACTATGGCCATCGATGAGGGAATTGGGACCAACCTGAGAACTTTGGCGCAAGGAATACATAGGCTATCAGAAATATGGAAGGACACAAATACAAATGAGGCACAAATTGACACGTGGGGTATAGTGAAGATAAATCACCTGTGTACATCAAAAGAATTCCCCAAGAGAGTAATAAGAGATCCCACGGACTGTGAAAACACCTTTGCGATGACACATCAGACAAAGGTCTTATTACTAAAATCTGCGGTACTCTGCTAGCTTCCAAAAGGAAAGAACTAATTGCCCACTGAGAAGGTGGACAAAGGATGCAAACAGAAGTTTCACAGAGGCAGAAAGTCGAATGGCCAATAAACATATGAGAAAATGTTCCTGATCATTAGCCATAAGAGACACACAAATTAAAAAAAAACTATGAGATATGGCCTAACACCCTCAAAGACAGCCCAATTAAAAAAATTCAGAAAATGGCAAGTGTTGGACGGGCTGTGGGATGACAGGAACTCTCATTCCCATCTGGTAGACCAGTAGGTATATACAACTTTTATGGAAATCGAATTGGCGATATCTAAGACAGATGGAAATTGAGCTACCATCCATCCCAGCAATCCCTCCACTGGGACATATACGCAGAAGAGGTAAAACACGGCCAGACATCTGCACTCCAATGTTCATCGCAACACAGCTCACAATTTCAAGGAGTTGGAAACAACTCAAATTTCCATCAATGGATGAATGGATTAAAAAACTGTACATACAATGAGATGATGAGCACCCTTGAAAGACAGCGAATAACTCGCGAAGCACTTCGCTGCATGGGGAGAACTGGAGATTACCCCAAGCGAAGCCATCCAAGCACAAAAGGACAAATAGAATATGAGTCTGTGGAGGTAAGCTTGGAAGTGCAAACAGATCAGGGCTGAGTCCCGGGGGCGCAGTGGTTGTGTGCGGAACTGTGGCCCAAAGGGTTGGTGGTTCAAAACTAGCAGCGGCTCTCCAGGAGCAAAGCTGGGCCTCCTACTCCCACCAGAGGGCAGTGATGCCCACAAAATAATGCAAAAGGGTGATAGAGGAAAAGCTACTGTATACATACATTGCTTGGGTGGGGTCTAGGGACTATGACAGGGGCCAGACCCAACCCAGGGATACACAGGGCAGCCAACAAAAAAAGGAGGGGGAAAGAAAGGTGGAAAAATGGGTAGCGGGAAAATAGGGTAATAATCCACTCAGGGAGCGTGTGTTGTTTATATTTCCCCAGGAGAGGGAAAGAGGGACCAGACTTCAACCTGGTGCACCAAGACATGAATGTAACAGACCGACATGAAGCTGGTAACCAATAGAGAAGTCTGCAGGGATGGCTCCAATCTCAACTACATGGACAGTTCCCTCTCCCCCCAGAAGAATTCTTTTTGTTTGTTTGTTTGTTTGTTTGTTTGTTTGTTTGTTTGTGGGGAGGCATCCCTGCCCTCAGGTGGGAGTGGGAGGCCCAGCCTTGCTTCTGGAGAGCTGCTGCTGGATTTGAACCACCAAGCCATTGGGCTGCAGTCCTGCACTCAACCACTACGCCACCGGGGCTCAGCCCCCAGAAGAATGCTTAAGAGGACAGCACTGAAACTACAGCTCAGGGAGAGGTGTGCATCTGCTCAGAACCCACGGGAGCAAGCAAAGAGGGAAGGAGAGAGAGTGGAACACATTCTGGCCCCCAGTCCCTGAGGAGGATATTCCTGCTCAGAGCTGCCAAAGCACACAGAGGACCACAGGGCTGGCCCACCACAAGACAAGACATCCCTGCTGACCCATATCGCTATCAGGGACAGGACTGGAGGCACAGTGTAGGAATCGTGCCTGATCTGACTCCACCACACTGGGGTGAAACGCTAAGGGGGTGCAGCAGAGCAGCAAGGGAAGAAGGCAGCTGCACCCTGATCCGACCATTGGGAAGCAAGAGACTCAAAAACTAGAAAGGTGAGGCTCACTGAGCCATCTACGCCACTATTAATTCCACTTTATGCCACAGGAGTGTGGCTACCAGGTTGCACAATGAGCCTTAACTATCTCAATGCCAGAGGAGAGCAGGTTGACTGGTGTAAAATGCAGGACCTAGCACGAGGGGGCGAGGCTTGTAGGGTATTTGTCAGAGCCCATGGTCTAAAGGCAAGGTGACTGAGGAGGCTCAGTGAGGCAGGCCACATTGAGTTGACCAGAAACCAAGCAGAGGAAGAGATTTTCAAGCCTGTGAACTGGAGCATATTGTTGCTGACTTTCGGGATGGCATGAGTGGAGATTTGACTTGCCTTATGAATGAGTTCACAAAGATCCCACTCGGATGAAGATTCCTCATGCCCAAAATAGGATTGTCTCTTCAGAGACAATGGATCAATGTAAGTGGGCAATATAAAATCTGGATACCCAAAATTGGGGAATAAAGGCAGTCAGTGGTTGACTTACAAGCTTTCATATTGGGGGGAATATATTCATACGATTATGGGATTTAGGTGTAGGTGTGACATAATGGCAACTGTTAAGCTAAAGAACTGTGCACAGGTGCCAAGTTGGCAAGGGGTGAATTGAGATAGTTAAGTTCTCGTTCCCCTAGTTTAACTAGACTAACACAAGATTAAGGTAAAATCTGGAAAGAGTGACAAGGAAGACCATTATATAATGAATAAAGTTGCATTGAACAGGAGGAGGTTGTCGCATCCAATGAAAGAGTGTCAGAAGACATCCATCAAATGTTCACATTATTTTTTAGTCACTCACAACATATGTAGATTTGAGTATAAGACCTCTCCAGATATATATGAATATATTATATACATCAACATATGTTTACTCTATTACATATAATAAAGAAGCACGCCAAGCTGAGCCCTGGTGGCACAGTGTGCAGGACTGCGACCCACAGGGTTGATGGTTCAAATCCAGCAGCAGCTCTCCAGGAGCAAGGCTGGGCTTCCTACTCCACCAGGGCAGTGATGTGAGGAAAAAAATGGAAGAGTTCATGTGCTACATGAGATGTCCTGAAAAATAAAAGAAATACACAGTTTATATATATGTGTGTGCACATACACACGTACAGAACGACCCAAGAAATGAAATCAGCAGAATGCTGTTTAACATTCCCTATACGTGGGTCTTTCTACACTCTTATCCCTTCATCAGTAACCTACCCCTCTCCTCTCCTTGTTCCCACCCTCATCTCTATGCTCTTCAGAATCACCAAAGGCTTGTCTTTTGGTGGATAAAACACATGTCTTTTTCTTTGTCTTTCTTTAAGACAATGGTGGTATTAAATGTGAATCTTTGTAAGATGGACGGAGTTTGATAAGTCTGATTTTCTTTGGTTTTGTCTCTCTAATGAGACACAGAGGAGTAGTCATGGGTTTTTTTTTTTGCTTGATATATAATAATCCAGTGAATTGTAGTATATGAGTGCACTAGGCTTTATTGGTCCATTCTTCTATAGGTTGTTTCCATATTATCATGGAAAGTGCTGCAATAAACACAGGTGTACATATGTCTCAGAAAACTAGGGAACATTCATATGAGGTTCCACAAATATCATGAAAACAGATTAGAAAGAACCCAAATTTAGACCCCACAGAAAGTCACAACCAACGGGAACCTCGTCAGGAGAAGAATAAACACTGACACACCCAACGCATGACCCAGGGAAGCTGTCAGAACAGGAAGAAGGAAGTGAGCCTGTGGGAGCCTGAGCTCAGGGCAGGGGTATAAAGGGCTGCAGCAACAGGACACCCCATCACTCAACCTCTTCCCTCACTCCCTTCTACTCTAAGGAAACCCAACCTTTACCCACCAGAATCATGGGCTGCTGTGGTTGTTCCGGAGGCTGTGGGGGCTGTGGCTCCTGCGGTGGAGGCTGTGGGGGCTGTGGCTCCTGCGGTGGAGGCTGTGGGGGCTGTGGCTCCTGCGGTGGAGGCTGTGGAGGCTGTGGGGGCTGTGGCTCCAGCTGCTGTGTGCCCGTATGCTGTTGTAAGCCAGTGTGCTGCTGCAAGCCCGTGTGCTGCTGTGTGCCTGCCTGCTCTTGCTCCAGCTGTGGCTCCTGTGGGGGCTGCAAAGGGGGCTGTGGCTCTTGTGGGGGCTGCA
>PVJH01048763.1:0-10624 GCA_004026705.1 Nesogale talazaci
GAAAGAAATCCCAGCAGTCTCTTGGCTGCAAGAGACACATCTCAAACTCAGACAAAAACAGGTTGTGGATGAAAGGTTGGCAGAAGGTATATCAAGCTAATTAAAGTCTAAGCAAAAATTAGAGTGCCTATCATTGACAAAATTATTTTCAAGGTGCAGTACAAAGCAATAGATGAGTATGGACATTATATAATGCTTAAGGGATCAGTTGACCAAGAGTCTTTTGGCATAATAAATATATACGTATCCAATGAGAAATCTGCATGCTATGTCAATCATGTCCTTCAAAAGATTAAAAAAGAAATCAGGGAATCAACAATCATAGTATGAGACTTCAGTACCTCACTTTCTGAGAAAGATAGATCAGCAGTAAAGAAGCTCAGCTAGGAGACTTCAGAACTACAATCTACTATTATACAACTTGACCTGATAGTCATATTCAGACCTATCTACCCAACTGCAAAAAAAATATTATTTTTCAGTACACGTGGCATATATGCAAACATAGTGATAGTTTTATCATTGTTTGTCAATTTGAGAGGATTGGGATAAAGGAGTGGAGTCTAGTCTGTCAATCAAGTGATAGCCAATGAGGCCTCCATGTGAACCTTCTCCTGAGGATTCTGGGAACTCCTGTGTTCCTCATTGGAGGTGGAAAACACTCTAAGCTCACTGCCTAGGAGACATTGTAGTAGACAAAGCACATGGAGATAGGCTGATGGCAGCCAGAGACTCAGAACTGGAGAATTCATGTGGAGAGCCCTGCCAGCATTGAGATGCTTACAACATTACTGGATCCACAAGACTTCCCGCACCTGGCATTTAGCATCATTGCATGAGTTTTGTGAGTTTTAAGAGGACTAATAAATTAGTATCAGACATATGGGCTAATATCAGATTTATGGACTGTGGCAGTCATGTGCTCATGTTCATTTTATAATTGAAATGTAGAGGTGGAGTCTAGCCTGTTAATCTGGAGATAGCCATTGAGTAGTCAATGAAGCCTCTATGTGGGCATGGGTTTCACCTGAGACTTTTGGGAAATCTCGTGATATTTCCCTCATGAAGATGAGAAGCTATCTTCCCCAGTTGTTGTGAGTTAGTCTCGGAAGTGATGTGTCACGGAAAAAACAAAATGGCAGCGTCCGAGAAGCTGGAGAAGCCGGTGGAGAGACCACATGGCCTTGCCCTGATGGAGCCAGAACTCTGAAGCTGGAGCGGCATACTGTTGATGAAACCTGAGCCCTGGAAGCGAGGAGCCATGGGGCCACCCCTGCCAGCGCCAGGATTCTGCACCCACAGACCTGCGGCTTCGTGAGTTGGAAGGAGACTTTGTAGACTGATTTTGGGCATATGGGTTAATATTGGATTTATGACTTTGTACTAGACTGGATTGGAATGTCTTCTTAGTATCACATTCTTTCTATATATAAACCCTTTCCTTATATATATATGTGTATCTTTGAAATTTGTTCCTCTAGTCTACCTGGACTAACATGGACTTAATCTGGATAGGGCTGGGATGTTTTCTTAATGCTCAATTGTTCTTTTATATAAACCTTTCCCTTATACATGTATGTGTCTCTGAGAATTTATTTCTCTTGTCTAAACCCAGCTAATACAGACAACATGCGGGGACACAAATTTAGTTTGTGCAAACTCAAACATATAGAGGTCACTCAAACTTCCTTCTCAGATCACTATGCTATAAGGCTAGAAATCAACAAAATAAAAGTTTTCTTTTTTTTAAAAAAAAAAAGGCAAGCAGTTGGGGGATAAATAACTTACTTCTTCCAAAGAAGTGGGAATTGGCCCAAATTCAAGAAATTAGGAAGTTTCTAGAAACCAATGAGAATACAATATACCAAAATCTCTGGGACACAGAAGAGGTACCTATAAGATGATGCTTGATAGTGATAAATGCACATATGAAGAAAGAAGAGGAACTTATGGTGGATACCTTATCACGAAGTCTTCAAAAACTGTAACAGTCAACAGAATAATCCTTCAAATATTCAAGGAACAAAAAGTGTCAGAGTTCTTGATGCATGGGATCCAAGAGAGATGATCCCCTCAGGAACAGAAGTGGGAATAGGAATACCATGAGGGTAGGGGGGAAATGGGGGTAGAAAAGAGAGAGATGGAAAATCAACTATAATGGTGTATAATTTGTCTCTCCTGGCAGAGGTGGTGGTGGTGGTGATGAACAGCAGTAATGTGAACAAAGGGAGACAGTGAAGAGTGTAAGATATGAAAATAATAATACTGTATAATTTATCAGGGGTTCTTGAAGGTAGGATGATGAGGGAGGAAGTGTAAAAAAGAGAAGTTGATACTAAGACCTTAAACAGAAAGGAAATATTTTGAAATTGACTATGGAAACATATGTATAAATGTGCTTGATACAATTAAATTATAAGAGCACCCAATAAATGATTTATAAGTTTTTAAAAAAATTCAAGGTGGAGATAAATAAGTGGGAAAAATCATCACCACAATAAAAAACAATGGAGAAATTCAACTCAGAAAAAAGCTGGTACTTCAAAAGTATTAATAGAATTGACCATGTTGGGAAACCTATCAAAATATAGGGATGAGCAGATGTCAATATCCAGGTTGAGGGATTAGGCAGCAGAAATTACAATGGATGCTAATGAAAATTAAAGATCAACTGGATAGTACCATGAAGAACTATACCCCGAGGAATACAACAACTTGGAAGACACGAACCTGTAAAAGCAAACTCTCCCCAGATTATCTCATATAGACATCAAGAACTGGATCAGAATTATACCAAAATTAAAAAAACAGATAAGCTTATCAAGGAACTGCCAACTAATAAAAGCCCTGGTCCAGATGGCTTCACAGGAGAATTCTACCAAGCCTTCAGGGAAAAACAGACACCATTTCCTCATAAGTTCTTCCAGAACATAGAAAAGGATGGCAAAAACAGATGCAAAAATCCTTAAGAAAATCTTGGTCAATAGAATACAAAGGTCTGCAAAATAATAATTCACCATTATCAAGTGATTCATACCAGTGATGCAGGCATTTTTCAAAATGAAAAGTCCCTCAAAATTATCCACCATATGGAGGGAAAAAAAGGACAAAAACCACATAAGTAGATGCAGAAAAATCATTCTACAACATCCAATACCCCTTCCTACTTAAGACACTCAAGAAAGTAGATCTGGAAGTAAATTATCTCAATATAATTAAAGACATACATGAAAATCCAACAGCTAGTGTTACAATCAATGGAGAAAGATATATGCATTCCCACTGACAATGGGAACCAGACAAGGATGCCCTTGTCCCCACTTCTATTCAACTTTGTTCTGGAGGACCTAGCTAGTAATATAAGCCAACAGAAGAAGATAAAAGGTATGTATTTGTGGAAAAGTAGTGAAATTATTATTGTTTGCTGATGATATGGTTTTATATATTGAGAACCACAAACACTCCATAATAGGATTGCTAGAAGTGATAGAGGACTATGGTATATTGGTAAGATACAACATTAACAAAGCAGAAGTCAATTAGACAGTTCTATACAACTGATGGGATTACAGGAAAAGTTATCAAGAAGGCAATAAATACCCTTCAAAGTAGCCAAGAATGAATTGAAATCTCTAAAGATCTACTTAACAGAAAATCAAAACAAAACAAAACAAAATCTGTTGAGGAAAACTGTAGAAGAAACCAGAAGGGACTCTTACAAATGGAAAAATATCCCATGCTCATTTATCAGAAGACAATTAGAGGTGTCAATCCTGCCTAAGGAATTATATAGGTTCAATGCAATCTTGATACAAATGTAAGCATCAGTTTTCAAAGAAATGAATAATCTTACTATTAACATTATTTGGAAATGAAAGAAGCACAGAATGGGCAAAGAACTCTTCAAGAAGGAGAATAAAGTGGGCGGATCTGCATTAACTGACTTTAAAACTTATCAAACAGCTACAGTTGTCAAAACAACACAGTATTAACATAATGATAGATGTTTGGACCAATGACTAAGAATAGAAAATACAGAAACAAAAATAGCAGAATACAGACAACTGATCTTTGATCAGGCGTAGGGCCCCAAAAATATCAACTGGGAAGGCAATGTCCTTTTTCACAAATGGTGAAACTTGCAGAACTTGTAGAATGAGGCAAGGCCTTATCTCTCAACAAGGAAAAATTTAAGGTGTATCACAAACCTTGAGGTAAAAACCCAAAACTATCAGAATCTTCAGTGAAATAATTGGGACAAAACTAAGAATCTTACTGAAGGGAATACATGGGCTATCAGTAACAGTGAAGAATATACCCCCAGAGGAAGATAAAATAGATGTGTGGGACATGCTAAAGACAAACCAGTTGTGTGTATCCAAAGAGCTCATTAAGAGAGTATTAAGAGAGCGCACAGACTGGTGAAAGATATTTAGTCATGGCATTAAATAAAGGTCTTATAACTACAATCTACAGGATGCTGTAACCTTACAACATGAAAAACAAAAACAAATATCCCTCTGAGGAGGTAAGCAAAAGAATTGAAGGGAATATTCACAAAGGAAGAAACTAGGATGGCTAATAAACACGAGAAAGGCCTCAATAGCCCCCAGGAAATGCAAATCCAAATAACCAGGAGATAAAACCTAATATCCACAGAGTATCCCAATTCAAGAAAACAGAAAACAAAAAATGTTGAATGAATGGTGCTGAAATAAGAACTCTCCTTCACTCCTGGTGGTCTTGTAGAGACAGATGACAACTGTAGATAGCAATCTGGCATCACTTAAAACAGATAGAAATCAAGTCACCTTATGGTCCAGCAATTGCACTACTGGGCCTCTACCCAGAAGAAATAAGAAATAAGCTATGACAATACATGTGTACTCCAATGTTCGTCACTATGCAGTATACATCGCTGCACAAACACTTGGAAACAGCCTAAATTTCCATCAATAGACAAATGGATTGAAAAACTCTGGTATATCCATACAATGAAATATTATGCATCCCTGAAAAATGATGAAAAGATGAAGTACCTTGTTTCTTGGAAAGAGTTAGAGGCTAGTATGATGAGTGAAGTTAGCTAAACACACAAGCCCAAGTACAACATGAGGTAAGTCCTTTGAGGTAAGTTGAAGCTGCAGAATGGGAATAGGGGAAAATGTATGTAACACACTGTTCCCTAGCTGATCACCGGATACTCTGGCAAGAGCTACACCAAACACAATGATGCATATGCCATTTGAAAAAATAAAATAGGAAGAAAGAAAGAAAATACACAGAAGAACTCATTTTGATGTGACAATCCTTGAGGGTGATGTTCCTGTTTGGAGCCGCTCCTTTACAGAGAGGCCTGCAGGGCTGGCCTCAGCTCAAGACATGATGCCCCTTTCCTAGAGTATAGTGCTGTGGAGGACAGCACTGAAGATACAGTTCAGTAAGTGCAATTGGTCTTACCGCCCACAGGAGGGGGATGGGGGTGGGGTGACAAACTAACAGTGCAGCATTGGGAGCAAAGCCACAAACTCCCCGAAGAATCCCAATTGTAGACTCTGGGGCAGAATCCCAATTCTGACTCTGGGGCAGTGCTTGTAGGATATGCACAAGGAAGCCACGCTGAAAGGCTAAAGGTGTCATGACAAGCAGGGTGGGCACTAGAATGTTCCATCCTTGACTTCAAGAAGAGTGTTGTAGGCCAGCAGTTCTAGTGCGAATGATGAGGACTAAAAGGATTTAAGTGCTTTTAGGTAAGTGGGTTTGAAGATACAGATCCTTGAAAGAAAAGGATATTGGTCTGAGGGATTATAACAAAGTCCGCTAACTACTTAACAGAGAGATAGTCATCTGTTTTTTTGTCAGGGAAGAGTTAGACATGGAACTATTTGTATGGTCTCTTTTTCTTATCTATGGGAGCCTATTTTTGTAAGATAGGCAGGGTAAGCAATGCCAAGGAGACAACACTGAGCCTAAGGGTTCAGGGGCACGGGAGAGAAGGAGACAGGGTGGCGAGTGGTGGGGTAATAACAATAGAGACAAGGACAGAGAAATAGCAGAGATCTAAAAGTAACAGAAGGATGCATCATCCCTGGTCACATTTCATCAATTGAAACATATCTGGGAGGAAATAGTGAGAGGTTAAATGGTTAAACTTGATCATGGGGCAAGAGGAAAGATAAAAATAGGAAAGAAGAGGAAAGTAAAAATTATATATAGGTACAAACATAGATATGTATGTGTGTAAATATATGAAGATCAGTGCATTTGTGTATATATACATACATGCCTTTACATATACATACATACATATATATGCTTGTGTATGTGTGTCTGTGTATATATAAAGGAAGAACACAAAGGAAGCAGATGGACTTTGGATCTCTACTTAAATCTTACCACAGTAAGAATTATTTGTTCTACTAATGTGGCAAGTGTGAGAATTATTTGTTCTACTAATGTGGCAAGTGTGATACCTTCATGACACTATCACTGAAGGCAAAATGGGTGCATAAGCAAATACAATGAGGAAAGCTAATGTCTTGGATCTTAAAGGCTTGATGTTAAACATGCGGCCATCTAGAAAAGAAGCAACAAAGCCACATGGAAGAAACACACCAGGCTGTGTGATTATGAAGTGTTACTGGGATAGGTATTAGATGTTCACAAACAAGAAATAAACGGATGTGAAGAACAAAGACAAAGTGGAGACCCAAAACCAACCTGTAAGATAATTGGATAGTCCCTCACAGAAGGGTAATATGGTAGAAATGAAACGCATAACTATCCTCTAACTCTTTAATATTTCCTCTCCTTATTATTATGGTTTTAATTTTACCTCTCTAATCTTGTTAGGCCTGAATATTCATCTGTATAATTTTAAGTCGTTTTATTGGGGACTGGCACAACTCATCACTATCCATTGTATCAAGTATATTTGTACATTTGTTGCCATCATCATTTGCATAATTAAATTCATTCAAGGCATGAAACTCAAGATAAATAAAACTTACAGAAACAGTAATGAAAATAATGATTTCCTTAAGGTCCGGGAGTAGATGTCAGGGGTGGTGGGATGGTGGCGGACGGGGGTAGTACCGATAGCAATGAAGAGTGTGTAACCCCACTTGAAGTGAAGGCATAATAGAATTGTAGGTGCATGGATACATTATATGGTGCAACATAATATATATATATATATATATATCATTTCAGAGGGGAGGGATAAAGAGGATCTGATAACAAAGAGTTCAAGAAGAAAAATATTTTTAAATAGAAAAAATAGTTTTAAACAGATGATAGTGGTGGCAGCAATTGTACAATTAGGTTTGACTTAATTGAATTACAAGTTGTTATAATATCTATAAGAGCTCCCAATAAAATGAAGTTGAAAAGAGCAAGACAATCAAAGACTTCAACCTTCAAAATGAATTACATCTCATCATAAAGGAAGCAAAGACATTTGCTATTGCTTCACTAAGCAACATCACAAGAAACACATACATGATTTAAATTGTCAAGGATTTCATTTTATTTAGATCCACATACAACATCCATATAAGCAACATCCAAGAAAATTAATAGCATATTGCATTGAGCAAATATACTGCCCCAAACCTCTTTAAAGTGTTGAAGAATCAGGCGGACAAAGACCACGGCTCACCAAGTCATGATATTTTCAATTGCCTCATACAGGTCCTAAAATTGAACAAGGAATAAGAGAAATAAAGAATTGATGACTTTGAAAATAGTGTTTTGTGAAGCATATGAAATATACAAGGGCTTTCAAAAGAGTGACCGGAACTGTAAGAGAAGACATTTTGAACGCTGTTTTGAATCTAGGCTGATTAGATTTCATCTCATATATTTTTCATATGTGTTCAGAAGCATAAGTCCCTGAAGAAGGACATCATATTAAAAAATGTAGATGGCCTGTTAAAAAGAGGTAAGCCTAGAGTAGAGAACCAACTGAGAAAAACATGTTCAGCTTCTCTCAAGGTGGAATACTAAAGGCAGCATTCAAATCCCGGGTTTCAAAGATGAAACTTTCAATGAGAAAAGCAATGAAGAATACAGGAAGCATCAAAAGAAGAGAAAAGAGTACACAGAGTCACTGTACCCCAAACAACTGGTTAAGATTAACAAATTTCAGGAGGAAATTTAAGTAACTAGACAGTTTAAGAAATCAATGAGGGTTAAACACAAGGAAATGGTTTCAATAATGTTCATTCACTAAGACAAAACCATGTTTGCAGAAGTAAGATACATCAAAAAAGCAAATAAAGTATGAATATAGGTTGGTAAAGGGCTCTAGAAAATATTAGAGTTAAAGGTCATTTATTAGGGAATTTCAAAAGCAAGAACTTTGAACCAAAGTCCACTGACTTCCAAATCCTGACCTTGGTATAATTGGTAGTCCGGGTAGGCCAGAGCAACAAATTCATAAGCATGCATATGGATATAAGGGAAAGGTGTATATGCAAGAGGAATGGAACATTGAGAAAGCATCCCAACCCAGCCCAGTCCACGTTCATAAGTCCGATATTAGACCATATGTCTGATACCAGTCTATAAAAAGTTTCCTTCTAGGGCTGAGGCCCGGTGGCGTAGTGGTTGTGCGTGAGACTGCGGCCCACTGGGATGGAGGTTCGATTCCGGCTCCCAGGAGCAAAGGCTGGGCCTCCTACCCACCATCAGGGCAGTGATGCCTAAAAAAAAAAATAAAATAAGATAAAAAGTTTCCTTCTGACTCACGAGGCATGTGCAATGACTCCAGGACAATCACACACCAGTAGGTTCAGAGTCTTGTGTTTCCACCCGTCATAGAGCATCTCGGTGCTGGCAGGGGTCTCCCCATGACTCCTCATTTCCACGGCTCAGGGTCCATGAGCATTATACATTGGCAGCAGAAGCATCTCAGTGCTGGCAGGGGTCACTCTGTGACTTTTTCAGCTTCAGAGGTCTGGTTCCATCAGGGTAAGCCTGCATGGCTTCTGCTCTGGCTCCTTCAGTTCCTGAGACTCAGGGTCTACATTACTAATTTTCTTGTCAGTCTCTCACTTCTAACGGGAAATACCACGTGATTTCCCAGAATTCTCAGGGAGTGCCATGCCACACAGAGGTTTCATTGACTATCTCCAGATTGACAGGCTACACTCCACCTTTACATTTGCAATGATGAAATTGACACACAAGTACATGACAACCACAGTATACAAGTGCTGTACTGTTTCTCACATGGGTTTATTTTTAGCTTTAAATTCAATAGAGTTTTCATTTCCTTTAATCGACAACATATGGGTTTAGCATAAAATAAGCTTGCCTTAGTGAGGTTTCCAAATCACAAAATTCATATGTGGTCTATGAAGAATGCTGTATATCTGTAAAGAATCTAAAATCTAAGCAGCTTATAGCATTAATTGAGAGTCACTGATAATGGAAGAGCAACTTGATGAAAAAAAATGCAGGATTAGCAACAGAGTATTGGCTAGATTACCTCACGGGGACTCTATGTGAGTAATGTTAAGCAATTTCCCAAAATGTAGGCTGCTTCTTCTGAAATCTAGCATGTGAATAATAGAAATTGCAGACCCCTTAATTGTACTTATGTGAAATGTGTAAATAGACTAAGAGAGAGGGAACTGTTCAAAGAGAGAATGAGAACACAACTGCAAAGTCTAATATCAGATGTATATGAAAGTTGCATCTTCACATTAAACTTCTTTAATTTTTATTACAAGTAAGTAATTCTATACAAACAACACAAACTCAGGGTTGGAGAAAAACTCATTAACAATCTACAATGGCAATGTCACAGCATTGGTTGTGGAAACCAAGAGAATTAAAGTCATTGCTAAAGTCATTAAAGATCAAAGACTACAGCCTTCAGTATAAATTACACATAAAAATAAAAAATATCTGAACAAGTGGTTCAATAGTCAATATCACAAAGCTGAAAACATCAAAAGATGATTGAAAAATACTTGGCCACTATACTAAAAAGAAAGAATGCCTGGGGGCATAGCGGGTTATGCATTGAACTGCTAACTGCAATGTCAGCTCTTTGAAACCACGAGCTGCTGTGCAGTAAAAAGATGAGGCTATCTGCTCCCTTTAGGATTTAAGTTTGATATTATCACATCCTTGGCTTCAAATTATATGATTTGACTTGCATAAGGCTATGGATGACAGCAAGAGTGTAAGATACACTTGTGAGGTCTACATAGGAAATAAGCCTCTGGTGATTTCCCTCTATCCATAATAAAGGGATGAGAAGAAACTGGCTACTAAAACATCATGCACTGGAGAGATGTCTATAGAAGATCAAAAGGAAAAACCCAATTTAAACCATTAAAATTTTATAAGCTGATCTTCTTGCTTATGCATGTTAGATCTGATTGGGTTTTCCTTTTTTTTTTTTTGTATTTTTGTTTGTTCATATTGGGGTTTATCTTTGATGTGGTTTTTCATTGGAGATGATACTCTTCAATTTTGTTCTATGTCAGTCTGTTTTTCAGTATATGAAACCCAGGATTGATGAACCTAAAAGGACAGAAAAAAGAATAAGGGTTTGCAGAGGTATAGTTGGGGGTCGAGGTGGTGGTCAAAGAGAGCTGATGTCAAGGAA
>PVJH01048764.1:0-10638 GCA_004026705.1 Nesogale talazaci
GGGAGGGAGGGAGGGTCACCGACGGGGCGAAAGCCCCAGGCTCAGAGAAAAGGGCCCCGGCTGCCCATGCCGAGGGGTTCCAGCCGGAGGGAGACCCCCAGCTCGGCCCGACTGCTCAGAGGAAGGAAGGCGCGGGCCCCGAGCCCGTCCTGCCCGCGTGTCACCGACCCAGGGCTGGGCCTCTCCCAGCTACATCGGCTCGCCGAGGGGCTTCTCAGGCCAAGCGGAGGTCCTGCGCCCTGTGCCACATTGAGAAGGGGGAAACGGACAGTTGGTTCTGGTCTGTCAATCACCTAAAGCGGGCCCGACCGGGCCGTCCTGTCTAGGGAGACGGGTTCACCCGAGCGCTGCGGGGCGATACGGCACCGTCCAAACGTCGGGCTAATCCCAGTTCTGCCCCCTTCTTCACCAAGAGGGAGAGGCGGACCCACGTCCTGCTCTCTACGTCACCGAGCGAGGCCATTTTGAACCCTGCGACCCTAGTAGCAGCCCTCCTTTCTGAACGCTTCGCCGTCTTTCTAGAGCGCGGCCAATCAAGAACGAAAGAAACGGCCCAGGCAGCCCAGAGAGGCGACCGCCCGAGGGCCCGGATGAAGCCGATCGAAGCCTTTGAACCTCCAGCCCCGCCAATTGGAGGGCAGTCGCCATGGAGACAAGATTGCGGTGGAGGGGCGGGACCCGAGGAGGGGCGACTCTGCGGGGATTGGGCCGGCCCGGCCCGCCGCGTGGTTGCACATGCGCATGTCATCTCACTCCCTTTTTCCTCCCCCTCCCCTCCCCCGGGTCGAGTTCTGACCAATCATTTGCTGTGCAGTCACTAGCTCCAAAGTCCAATAGGAACGGCGATCCTCTCCGTAAGCGGAAGCGAAGGAGAGAAAGGGGTTTGCAGTGGGCGAGGCCTACGTAGTCTCGAACCAATTGCTTCTGGCCTTTGGTTCTGACAGGCGGCTCCTCCGACCAATGAAACCCTCTCAGGACGCACCGGGGCTGTCGCGTTCTCCCCAATCCCGTAGCCATGTGGGCGGACTCCGAATGTATCGACCAATCGTCGCCGCGCAGGGGACAGGACCGCGCACGCCTTTTCCCGCCCCCACCCATTAGACCAATCGTTTGGTCTGATCGCGATGTGATTGGCAGGCACCCAGACCAATCAGGACTCCAAAACCCCGAAGCCAGAGCCACGACAGTGGGCAGTAGGCGGCCTCTCGTTTGTTGGGGTGTCTGTCTGTGTGTTTGGGTGTCCTGGAGGGGGGACACGGGGGGCGAAAGAGAATCGGCCATGGCAGCTGCGGAGGAGGAGGACGGGGGCCCCGAAGGGCCACATCGCGAGCGGGGCGGGGCGGGCGCGACCTTCGAATGTAATATCTGTCTGGAGACGGCTCGGGAAGCTGTGGTCAGTGTGTGTGGCCACTTATACTGGTGAGGAGCGGGGGCGGGGCGAAGGGCCCGCCGCTGGACCGGGGATGGACGGCGGCGGTGGGGGACCAAGAGGGTTGGCACCCATAGGTGAGGCACGAGGCGTGGGGGTGGGTAAGGAGGGCGGTGCCTGTCCAGGCGAGACGGGTGGCAAGTAGAGGCCGTGGGATTAGGAGCTGGGCGGGGGCCGGTCTGGACGCCAGGGACCTAGCACAGGTAGGTAACGTGAGGCCGCCCCCCCCCCCCCTTCCCAGTACTGGTGGAAAGAGATGAGACCCAAAGGTTAAGGGAGGCAGACCTTAGTTGATGACCGTGGGCACCTGGGGTATCTGTCACGTTCAAGTGCAGTCTGGCAGGGGCCGGTATGACAGATACGGGCAGGCAAAGGGCCCAGGTGGACCCTGGGTGGGTGCTTCAGGGTGGGCAGGTGAAAGGGTCAAGGGAAGAGGGTTTTCATTGGGCCTGAGAGTGAGGGCAAACGGTTGCCAGAGAGTCCTTCGTAAAGGAAAGGGGGTTGCCACGGGAGTGTTGTGGCCGGCTTGAAGATTAGCTGGCCACTGAGTTTGGCATGCAGATAAAGGAGGGCTGGGGATGTGGGTGTCTATGTTGAGCAGAGTTGGAGACGCGGGAAGGCGTGGCTGGGGGTCCCTTGGAGGCTCAGTCAACAAGGCTATCAAGGATAGCATGTGTGTGTGTGTGTGGGGGGGGGGATGTCTAAAGTCTGTGTCTTTCTAGAGCGAGTTTGACGGGTTGTTTTGTTTTTCCTCCCCCTCCCCCCCCCCGCCCCCCAGTTGGCCCTGTCTTCACCAGGTGGGTACTCAGGAGATCACGAGGGACGTGGGAAGGCCGGAGGAACTAAGACTCCTGGAAACCCCTTCACTTTTTCCCCTCCTCCCTAGTGGCTGGAGACGCGTCCTGAGCGTCAAGAGTGCCCGGTGTGTAAAGCGGGGATCAGTAGGGAGAAGGTGGTCCCACTGTATGGGCGAGGGAGCCAGAAGGCCCAGGATCCCAGGTGAGTGGGAGAGGACTCGGTGGCGCGTGGGGGGGCAAGTGGGAGGCTTTCTGGCCGGCGCAGGGGGAGAGGAGGAGTTGGTGACAGCACGGCTGTTGATGGTCCCGTTCTCTTTCCGCAGACTGAAAACTCCACCCCGACCTCAGGGCCAGCGACCGGCCCCGGAGAGCAGAGGGGTGAGTCTTCTGGCCCCAGTGTGCCCCCTTCCTCACCCAAGGATGGCCCCTTCTGCGCTGACCGTCCCCGCCCCCCCAGGGATTCCAGCCTTTTGGTGATGCCGGCGGCTTTCACTTCTCCTTCGGTGTTGGTGCTTTTCCCTTTGGCTTTTTCACCACCGTCTTCAACACCCATGAGCCTTTCTGGCGCGGCACAGGTGAGAGACTTCCCTCTGCTCCCACCGGGCCCTCCCCCCCCCTCCCCTGCAACCATTTGAGCCCTCTCTGGGCCTGGACGGGACCCCGTCTCTCCAGCTCTTTTCCGTCCCACAGGTGTGGATCTGGGGCAGGGCCACCCGGCCTCCAGCTGGCAGGACTCCCTCTTCTTATTCCTGGCCATCTTCTTCTTTTTCTGGCTCCTCAGTATTTGAGCTGCGCCTCCTTCCTGCCCACCTCCAGCCAGAGGAAAATCAGTATTGGGGTCCCCGCTGACCCTCCTGACTCTTGATTCTTCTCCCCCCTAACTCCTCCACTTCTGTGGCCCACCAGGCTCTACTGACCACCCTCCAGGAGGGGGCAGGGTGGAGAAGTAGCCAGCGGGGACCCGGGGTGGGAAAGAAAGCCTTCTGCCAGCTGCTGCTCAGGGGGCACCCCAGGCCCAGCCCTGAGTTAGGGCGACCCGCTGCAGACTGTTCGCCTCTCTCCTAACACTTGGCTCCCCACCCCCCGCCCCTCTCCCGCTTCCGGATGTGACGCGGACAGGTGGGCAAGGCTCCCTCTGACTCCCTTGTTGACGGACTTTAATTTCTCCCTCTCCCCGCCACTGTCTAGTATGAATTCTGATTCTTAAGTGCTTCCTCCCACGTACAACCTCCTGTATGACAAATCCAATAGTAATAATAATAATAACAATAAAACGTGAAAAGTTCTGATGGAACTCTTCCCAGTGTCTTCTTCCTCCTCCTCCTCCTCCTCCACTTTCCTGGACAAGGGCACCTGCTCCCCAGCTTGAGTACACGTTTGGGGTGCAGTGGGGCAGCTTGGGGGAGAGGACTGGGGTCACTGCCCACAGACAGACAGGCACACACACACAGGGCAGGCTGTGTCAGGAGTTTACTTGTCATTGTTGGGGGGGGGGGGCGCTCTTCGTGAAAGGATGCTTGGGGAGGCGGGGTGGAGATTGTACATGGGAGAGGTGGGCTGGGGCCGGGAGGGCAGGAGACGGGAGCCGAGGGCTGAGGCCTGGCTGCGGACACCTTAAGGGCCTCCCGCACTGCCCTCAGCCGCCTCCGGCTCCTCTGGCTGGTGCAGCTCCGCACGTTCCTCCTCTTCCTCCCGGTGTTCGGGAGCCTTCCTGGGGAGAGTCCTGCACATGGGCCCCAGGACTCCAACGCCTCGTTCCAGGCCCCTTCCCTGCCGCCCCGAAGGTCCAGCCCTGAGGAGCCGGCCTTTGTCCACTCACCTCTGCTCTGCATACCGACGCCTTTGCCACACCACGATCCCGATGAGCAGGGCGGCCACCCCCAGGCCTCCCAGGATCCCCAGCACCAGGGCGAGAGTGTCCAGCCCTGAGCCCCCCACGGAACCTGCGGGGAGACAGGAGCTGTGGACACCCCGCCTGCTGCTCCGTCCTTGGGGCCCACACCCCCAGCCGCCACCTCCCACCCCTCACCTGCACTTGGCCCCTCTTGGCCCGTTTCTGGAAGACAAAGAGCAAACCAAAAGGAAAGGTTTCAGTTGGGGAGAAGGCCGCTCAGCGGGGCCCAAGGGGAGTGTCTCCCTTCTCAGGGAGGGAGAGGCTGCTTTAGGGCTGGCTGCTCCCTGGCAGGGTTTGGGTGGGGCTGAGGGGGACTGGGTGTGGGGGGCGGGGTGGGGCGGGGCTGCGGGAAGGGGTGATGGTGTGTTGGGGACCCAGCCAGCGTGGGGGTGAGTAAGAGGTGCTGCACTGTCCCCTCACCCCAGCCCAAGGGTATCCGGGATTTTTTTTTTTTGGGGGGGGGGCACCCCCTCACCAACGATGCTGATGCTGACAGCAGGGCTTTGCTGAGATCCGTGGGTGGGAGAGGTGGCCACGCAGCTGTAGTCGCCCTGGTCCTCATGCCGCACCTCAGAGAGGAGCAGCACAGGGCTGAAAGGCAGGGGCAGAGGCGTGCCCTGGTGGGAAGCAGGGAGGGGAGGCTCTTAGAAAACCCTTGCCCACCATCTCCTGCTTTCCTCCCCGGGTCCTCACCTGCCCTCCCCCAGGTGCCAAAGGTGCTAACCGCCCCCCTCCGCGGTCACTCACATCCTTGAGCCAGTGGACCTGGGGTGGGGGCTTGGAGGGGGCGGCGTCACAGGTCAGGGTCACAGTTCCACCCAGAGCAACGACTCCACTTTCTGGCTCAACCACCAACCGGACCTCCAGAGGTGTGGGCTCCGGGGCTGGGCGGGGCATAAATTGGGAGTCACACACCTCACATGGGCCAGGGGAAAGGGGCTCCCCCCCTCTTCCCCAGGGGTCCATGCCCATCAGGCTCACCCCAGATGCTGGGCTGAATGGGGGCCGAGTGCAGAGGCCGCCGCCGGGGCAGGCCAAGAGTGAGGGTGCAGGAGAAGGTGGGGCGGGAAGCCCCGCCCAGGGCTGGGGTCACGGTCAGCTCCGACTGGACTGTGAAGAGCCCCGTCTCGGGGTCTCTCTGGGTCTCTTCCTTCACAGACACCCCTGGGTTGGCGGGGAAGAAGACAAGATGAGATAACCCCTGGGGGGAGTGGGGGGGGATTGTGGGAGAGCTCGGGTGGGGGGGGGGAAATGACACTGGGGTTCACCTTTCCCATCAGATATCAGAAGTTTCCCATCCAGCTGCCAGCTGAGAGTCCCTGCAGGGTAGCTTCCCTCCGACACACAGGTCCCCACCTGGGAAAAGTGACCGATCACCTCATCCTTTGAATACACACACACACACACACACACACACACACACACACGGCTGTACCCCTCTCCCATTCACAAGGCCACCTTGGACGTTTCTGCCACTACCTTACTGGGGACGCCAGCTGTGAGTTCGGACGCAGGGTCTACAATCTCCGGCTTTGTGGGGACCTCTGGGGGAGAGAACATCCCATGGTGAGCTGGGGCGGCAGTGAAGCTTCTCCCAGCCCCCCGTGTGGTTTGGGGTGGGGGCAGCAAGAGCCTGAGGGTCTCCCACCCCGGGCCCCGGAGACCAGGACCGGGGTTGCAGGCCTTTCGAGATCAGAGGGGGGCTCTGGAGAGGGCCCTGAAACCCTTACTGTAGACCTGGACTCGGTAGTTGGACTTGACCTCCTTTCCACTCTTGCTGGTCGCCCGGCACCGGAAAGTCCCCTCGTCTTGGATCTCGACGGCAGGGAGGAGGAGAGAGCCGTTGGGGAGAATCCGCGCCACGCTACCCCAGGAGTCTCCCTGGGGAGACAGGACCTTCCAAGCTTCTGTCCGGCCGGTGTTCTGGGGACAAAGGAGAGGAGCCCACAGAGTGCAGACCTCCAGGGAAGGACTGGCATCATCGCTGGTCTCTGCGGACCCTCAGGTGACTGGGGCCGGAGCCCTGCTTACCAGTTTCCATTCCAGCTGCTGGGGTGGTTTCTTGGGGGCCCCCTTACAGTTCAGCACCAGCGCCTCGCCGAACCGGGCTGTGATGTTCTGACTGTTCACCACTGCTCCTGCGAGAGAACCACCATGGGGTGGGGCAGCCAGGGAGATGGGGCGGATGGATTTAGGACAGGCTGGGTGGAAGGGGCTTAAGAAATCGCACCCAAGGTCCTTGGAAAGTTCTGAGGAGATGTGATGGGGGTGGGGTGGGGGGCGTCACGAAGTACTTCCTCCCGGCCAGGGTGGGTTGGGAGGGGACTTGGAAAGGGGAGTGACTCACCCCACAGACTGAGGACCAGCACCCAAGCTCCTGCTGCTGCCATCCTGCTGCCTTCCCAGGCTCCTGGCGCTGTCTGTCCCTTTCCCTGCTGGGGCCACCGCCCTAGGGGAAGCTGGCACCCCCCCCCCCCCCCAAGCTCCCCAGGGAATGCTTGGAATTCATTCCTCTCTGAAGAGTCCTTCAGGTACTTGGAGAAACTCTGACCCCACCCCTGGGTACGACCCACCTGTGGGCACAGCCACCCTAGGAGGCGGGAGCCCCCAACCATCAGCCCAAGGCCATATTCCTATCCTGGCACCGTTGGCGGGAGGCTGCCTGGTGGACACCCATCCTGACCAGGCAAGGTTGCCACACACCTGGGCTCAGGCCAGGTCCCCCGTGAGCCAACTGTGGGCCTGAGCTCAGGCCAGGCTGGGAGGAGGTATTCAGAACTGGAGTCAAACTGGTGTGCGACTTGCTGAGGGAAAAAACAAAACAAAACAAAAAACCCCAACCCCCCAGGCCCTTAAGTTTCTTGTTTTTGAAAAAAAAATTCTCAACTAAACCCAGGAAAAAAAGACTTTCCTTTATTTAAAACTGTGGTTTGTTTGGTGAAACTACAAGTTTACAAGGGAGGAGAGAACTGTCCCTGGAGCGTGCTCCCGCCCCCACCCACCGGTCACCCCCCCCAGCTGCCCCCCAGTCCGTCTCAGGGCTGCCAGGAGAGGCTTGTTAATCCCGAGGCTGCTTGAGGGGTTCACACGGCAGGGCTGAGGGCTGAAGACAGGGTGATGGTTGCCCCCCCTCCACCCACCTCAATTTTGGCATGAGGACACAAAGGAGCATCCATATATAAGCGTCCCAACCTGTATTTCATTGATTTGGCGATACCCCCCCTCCCAATCTTTCCCCCACTCCAATCTGAAAACCGTTTAAGAAGAGTTACAGACATGCCATTCAGAGAGGCAGGTGGCACCTGGGACTCCCTCAAAATTGACTAACACTGAGTTCAGCCCTGCCCAAGAGTCGAGGGGAAGGCAGCCGGCCAGCAAGGTCCGTCCCCTCTGGTGTCCACACCACATGCAGCAGCACCCTGCCGCCTGCACAGCTCGGCCACTTAGGGGGAGGCCTTGGTGTCTTGCAAAAACCACTCCTGGCTGGGAGAGGAGTAAAGCCAGGTGAGCCTTCACCTGTCCTATTGGTTTGCTTCCCCTTACCAAGAACCCCCCCCCCGCCCGCATTGGCTATCACCCCTAAAATGGGAAAGCAGGAAATCAAAACCAAAGCAAACCAATCAATTAACATATTTATGAAACATCTACTTCCCCCAA
The DNA here is from genome assembly GCA_004026705.1 of Nesogale talazaci. NCBI lineage: Eukaryota > Metazoa > Chordata > Mammalia > Afrosoricida > Tenrecidae > Nesogale > Nesogale talazaci. The sequence goes on from PVJH01048764.1 coordinate 7,778, forward strand.
ACTAAATGAAAAAAAAAATCAAGAACCACCAACCAAAAAATACCCCCCTCCCACCCTCACCCCAAGATACAGATCAATCCCAGGGTTTCTTTTTTTCCCTTTGGGGAAAAAAAAAAAAAGTTCAATTCCCCAAGCCCAGTCAACAATTCCCTAAAGTAGCAGAAACTCCCTCCGAGGTAGATATCTGAGTCAGACACTCTCGTCCACCGAGCGATTCTATTGGTTTAAGATGAGCTGCGTATGAGGTAATAAAGCCGTCTGGAGGAGCAGGGGGCGGGGATGCACCGGGGGGGGCACGGCCCAAGTCCTCTGTCCAGAAGTAGTGTCCCCATTTTTGGCATCTCTGGTTGGGCAGGGCTGGCATCTCCAGATTCCAGAGCCGATAAGTGGGGTGGGGAGAGGAAAGTAGGGGGAGGACAGAAAGAGAAACAGCTGTGTGTGTGTCTCTGTGTGTGTGTGTATACAAAGAAGTTTAAAAGCAGGTTTCTGGGAGTGCGTGTTTCTATGTAGTAGAGGCTGGGAAAGAGAAAAAAGGGGGGAAGACAGACCCCCATCGTCCCCTTTGGGGGACCCCGTTTTCCCTGCCATTTAGTTACATCCCCAACACTGAGAGTCCAGTCCAGGAGGGGAGGCCCCCATGTGCCCTTCTCTGTCTTGTGCTTCTCCTGTGTCTGGGGTTTGTCCTCTGGTCGTCTCCGTCTTCTTCAAGAGTCGCCTTGAGAGCCCCTGCCCCGTGGCCCCGCGGGGCAAGGTCAGTTGGAGGTGTCAGAGTGAACGCTCCCTGGTCCCTCTGTCGGGGAAGTCACTGAGGACGGGGTCACAGCCTCCTGCCAGCCACCATTTGCCTAGAAAGAGAGGGAGAAAGAGAGTTCTGCAAGCCCTGTGTGGGGGCAGTGCTCCCCTTTCATGCCGGCTTCGGCTGTCCACTCACCCTCATTTCCCGGGGGCTGTACATCTGGCCCCCTCCGAGGCTATCGCTGTAGCCCCCCGGCCCCATCGAGTGTCGGAGCGATTCCACCTGCAGGTGGCACAGGGAGGTAGGACAGGGTGAGAAGCTGCAGAAGAACACGCTCTTATCCCGCCCCCCCCAGGGCCCGGCTCAGGAGGCCAGGCGGCATCTGACCTGGGAAGCAGAGTAAGAATCTCCGTTGAGCCCGGGCATCCCCAGAAACATGTCACCAGATCCTGAGAGGTTGAAAGAACCGCCAGAACCTTGGGGGAGCGGAGAAAGGATTAGGGGGACCTCCACAGGGCCCCACAGGGCAGGGCCCATCAGGGACAGCTTTCTTCCCGGCCCCCGCCAGCATCACTGCTCTGGTGGGAGTTGGAAGCCCAGCCTTGCTCTTGTCGAGCTGCTGCTGGATTTGAACCGCCATCCCAGTGGGCCGCAGTCCCATCCACAGCCCCCGGGTGTCTCAGCTTAAGACGCTTTTGTTTTACCCCCCAAGGTCCCCCCTCCCCCCCCCCCGGCTTTCTGCCGTGACCCTGGCCTAGACAGGAAGCAGGAAGCGTGTACCATGGCCAGGCAGGGCGGTGCGGGCTCTGTACCTGCAGACGACGGCGGCGTGGGGGAGCTGGTGCGGCTGTGGCCCCCCTGAGTGACGGACACGGCGGTCTTGACGGCGTAGATGTTGGCCTCCTCCTGGAACTTGCCGATGTTCTTCTTGTAGCGGATGCGCTTGTTGCCGAACCAGTTGGAGACCTGGGAGACCGTGATGCCGCACTTCTTGGCCAGCTCCTCCTTGGCCTCCTCGCTAGGGTACGGGTTGCTCAGGTGGGAGTAGAAGTACTCGTTCAAGACCTCGGTGGCCTGTTTGCTGAAGTTGCGGCGTTTGCGTCTGCAGGGGAGGGAGACGGGTGGTGGAGGGGGGGGGTCGTCTTGGCCGGGCCCCCACGGCGCCCGCACCCGATGTACTACGGTGTATCACGTTAAGCACAGTGGCTGGGGTGGGGGTGGGGGGGGGGCTGGCCCGGCCCCCCGACCCCCCACCTGGCATCCAGGAAGCGGGAACGCAGAATCATGACGGCCTCGCAGGTGCTCTGCTTCAGCTGCATCTGGATGGCGCTGAACTTGCGGTGGATGATGCCCACCATGCGCTCCATCTCCTTGGGGGCCACGGGGCGCGTGCGGCTCTGCTCCCTCAGCAGGTTCATGACGTGGGTTGTGAACTCATTGCATGCCTACAGGGCGGGGGGAGGGCGGAGGGGAGGGGGCGCCCGTGTGTGGTGGGGAGCCGTCCTTTGGCTTCTTAGGGGCACCCCTTCGAAGCCTCTCCCCCCCACCGTCTCCTCACCTGCTCATACTTCTCTAGCTCCGAGTGGTAGATGTGGCGGATCTGGGCGAGTTTGCTGCGATAGTCCGAGTGTTCGATGGAGTTGTCAGGGGACACGCCACCCCCAGAGGCTGCGGCGGCCGCGGCGGCGGCGGCCGAGCCCCCCCCTTTCTCGGGTCCGGCCACTCCCTCTGCCAGAAGCATGTTGTCCAAGCGCATCAGCTGCGGGTCCACGGGCTCCTCTTCTTGGGAGCTTCGGATGCTGAGGCCTGGCGGGCAGGCAAGGGGACTCGGTTCCAGGGTCCCCCCCCTCCTCCCGCGCAACTCCCAGCCCTCCCGAACCCCACCTTGTCCAGCTCTGGTTTCTACCCGAGGCCCCTCCAGCAGCCTCCTCGATGCCCCGCTTTCCTCGGCGCCCCAAGTTGTCCAACCCTGAGCTCCAGTCATTGAGGACCCAGGGTGCCCTTCCCAGAAGGGAGGGACCCGAGGGGGGGGGGCGGGCACCTACCGGTCTTCTCCTTGATCTCACACAGCACACTGAAGAGTGCAGGCTTCATTCGGTGGCAGTTCAGGGCATGCTTCCTTCAG